>JAYMSP010005984.1:0-12553 GCA_036897095.1 Plantago elongata | reverse complement strand
TTGTTGCTGTGCAAACAGCTTGGGTGACGACCCTGAATTGCGTATGCTGGAATTCCCAACGTGTTAAAGTGATTGATCGAATGTGAAGTGGTGGTTTGCCGTATGATCATATGCATTTTACATCTCAAGCATGCCTGATTATCCCCACTTAGTCATTTGACTAACCCACTCTCGTTTCTATAATGTTTTTCCCAGGACAAGAGCACGACGAGGGGTTTGAATAAGATAACCGACTACTGAGGGTAGTGTTGGGCTATTTCCATGTACGACGACGTGGGTTATTTTGTGTTTTCGGACTCATATAATATTATGTTTGGTTTGTATTGTTCAGTACTTGAATTATATGCTTATCTACGTGTTTGAAAATACTTTAATCATATATCTATTGAAGTGTTTGGAAGTTCGGCATTTTCCTCGACGTCCGGACTAGGTCGGGGCCTTACACTATCCCTGTTATTCCCACCATTTCCAAGCAAATTGAGCAGGAAATAGCTTCGACTTTTTCACCAACAACACCATTTCCATCAAAGTAGCAGTAGCAAATCGTCATACTAGCAAACCGAAGTACTAACACACACCATGCACATAGTAACAAACTAGAGTTCCGACAAAGTATTATGGTGGACTTCCAGCAGACGGATGGGCATAGGAAGTAAGAAGAAACACACACCACACATTTGGCGTGTCTTTTGTGCATAAGAATGAGAATATATTACTATTATAGTCAACTGACAGTGATTAGTTATATTGTTGATTTTTATTTTTCACATAAAGATCTAATTCTCCTAATCGATTAAAAATATTATTACTTAATAATAGAATACAATACTTGTCTTGAACACCTACTCAATTTGTCGAAAAGATGAAAAAAAAGATGTAGTAAATTCGTGAATCACTAAAGATAAAGAAATGAAAAAATAACGTAAGGTGACATGAAGCAAAAGCCAATTCATGCTTCACGAACACACCGATACACACCGCAACAAAGACGACGCCGTAGCATTACAGTCTAGGACTTTAGGCAGGGCAAAAGATAGGATGGAGAATATCCCCCAAAGTGAAATAAAATACCATACCATAATAATAATAATAATAATAATAATAATAATAATAATAATAATCTGATGTGGCAACGCAATCCCGCTCGTCGATCCACCACCAAGACCTCAGCTTCATTACTCTCTCTCTCTCTACACGCACCCATACCATAAACTCTCTCTTCTACATTTTCAATTCCAGTCAAACAGTAGAGACGAAGGAGGATGAGCTTCGGTGGTAGGTTCTACTGGTCGCGAAATCGTGGAAAAGACGTCAAAGGTATCATCGTCGTTTTCGCTTGGGTTTCACTCACCGACGCTCACTTACAGGACTATCTCGCTCTCTACTCTTCTCTCGGCTGGAATTCTCTCGTTTCTCGCTCCGACTATCTCAATCCGTATGCTCCATTCACTTTTCTACCCTCTTAGGTTTTCCGTCTCACTTCTAAATTACTACTATTAAATTACCTGTGCTTCGTATTTATCGGTTTCCTAGGGCGTCTAATGCAGTTATTTCAACTCAACGAACATAATATGTTTCAATTTGGGGATTTCTATTACTATTCACTGCTTCCATTTGTATTTCCTTTTCGTTCCTTTACACTCATGTCATTGCTGTAATGAGTATCTCCAGTTCAGAATTATGTGTCTTTCCTAATTCCTGACCTTTCAACTACTCTCGTATTTATCGGTTAGTAGGGCGTGTAAAGTGGTTATTCTCCACCTTTTGAATTTGGGGATTTCTAGTACTAAGTACTAACTGACTCATTCAATTTTCATTTGGTAGCTCAAACGGTTATAATCCTACAGTTAACTTCAAAATTGAATGTGTTTCCTTATTCTGACATTTCAACTGGAGATAGATACTCTCGTATTTATTGGTTCGTAGGGCGCGTAAAGTGCTTATTTCAAGTCAAGGAACAGGATATGTTCTCCTTCTTTTGAATTTGGGGATTTCTAGTAATACGTACTAACTGATGTTCATTTGATAGCTCAAACGGTTATAATCCTACAATTAACTTCAAAATTAAGCGCTTTTCCTAATTCCTTGAATTTCAAGCGGAGATACACTCGTATTTATGGGTACGCAGGGCGTGTAATGTGGTTTTTTAAGTAAGGAACATAATATGTTCTCCTTTTGGATTTGGGGATTTCTAGTAGTATCTGACTGATTCAATTTGTGTTGATTATCTCAAATGGTTATAATCCTACAACTAACCTCATCTGCTTTAGGTCGTTCAGACTTTTATTTACTAGCATCTATCCACGTTAATGAAAAATAGTAGGACACTAGGCTTGTAAATATAGTTTTATGATACGTGCACTGTGTTTCTGCAGATTCATTAGTAACTGACTGATTCAGTTTGTATTTGGTATCTTCTACGATTATAATCCTACAATTATCCTCATCTGCTTTAGTTAGTTCAGACTTTTATTTACTACCTTGTATCTGCATTAATGGAAAATTCTAGGATGCTAGGCTTGTAAATATAATAATATGTGCACTGTTTTTCTGCAGATTTATTCCAGAGAGAGCTACTTCCCTGGCATTTACTGTCCTTAATGAGCTTGTCAAGGTCAGAGACTCAGATATATGGTTTCCTGTATAAAAATAACCTGGAAAATTGAACTTTGAGAATCTAACATTAGCGCATCTCCTGCAGTTTTAATTGAATATTTTGTAAACTTGTCAAATAAGGCAATTTAATGTCCCTGGTGCAAGTGCTGTACCATGCCACTAGTCCAGATGCGGTATATTTTACATGTGGATCGTGAATGGAATTAAAAGATAATATTTGGGGGGGGGGGGGGGTTAGGGGGTAACTACCTTGGAAATTGAGTGGTAGTGGTTAATGGTCGTCCTTTGGTAACTAACGATTGACACTGTACACTGTAGGACTGGTGATTGATGGATGTATAAATTGTAAGATCAGTTGTAATCTGTTATAGCCAGTCCTGTATGCTGTTTTACAATCTTATTCTGAATGTGGTATATGCAGGAGCTTAGATGTGGACCATGTCCGGTAGTGTTTGCTTCCTTTTCTGGTGGTTCAAAAGCTTGCATGTATAAGGTTTTCCAGGTAATTTAATGCATATAGGCATCTATAAGGAAATATTACAAATTAGTCACACTCCTAAAAACTTAAAACACATTAGTCATACATAAAAAACATCCTACAATTTAATTAAAACTTTTCTACAAATTAGCCATCTTCTTAATTTTAATAACTTTTATATGCAATCTCACCTTTCTTGGTGAAATTACATCCTTATATACATATCTAATCAAATCAAATGTTTTGGTAACTAAGATTATCTCAAATAAAAAATCAACAATAAATTAAGGGCTCTCAGACTTTCAAACGTCATAAACCAGACGATGAGTTCAAATCATTTTGAAAATAGCAGACATCTTATTGATCAAAACAAGCATCATCCTCATAAGAATTACAACAAAAATATAACACCAAGCGTCCTAATAGGATTTATACAAGCATAAAAGGGAATGATACAAGCATCATCACTCTTTCAAGCATCACAACTAATAAACCTAATATGCATCATATCGTCATGTATAAGATGCTTGGTTATTAGCAAGCACCCTTATATGATGCTTGGAAGTAAGTTCAGTAGATTAGATGCATGGTTATTAATTATCAAGCATCATTACATATGGTGCTTGGAAGTAGAAACAATCTAGACTACAAAAAGTTGAATAGCAACAACAATAACACCCGAACAAGATTATATAGCTAAAAAATCATGCAAATGTTGCAAACCCCTAACTATGAATTAAGCCAAAAAATTAAACTAATAAACAAAGATAGAAAAAGTAAATTGAGATGCTTGGAAGAATAACATTGAAGCTTGGAAGATGCTTGGAATTAAAACCTTGAAGGAAATTGAGAGAAAAGGAATTCACGTCGAAAGAAATTTGGGTTATGCGTGATGCTTGGAGATTTAATATGGAAAAAGATTCTGGAGACTTGATTTTATTTACTACTAAAATTACATTCATCAATAGTATTAATTGGCATAATCAGAAGATGCTTGTTTAGGAAAGAACCAAGTTTAAATTAAGGGCATCTTGGGAAAATCAGATAAAAAGTGCTTAAATTGTACTTCCTCCGGTCCAATAATAACTTCCTATGGGCTTACTTTCTCTTCAATTAAGGAAAAATGATAGAATAATGGTTTGTGTGGGGTATTATGTTGGTAAAGTTATAACTTATAAGTGAATGATAAAGTAAGAGAGATTGAATAAAATGATGATGAAGTAGGAAAGAGATATAATAAAAAATTAGCTAGTGGGATAAAAACTTCCCATTTATGAGTTAGAAAGTTTGTAACGAAATGCCAAAAAAGGAAAGTTAGGAAGTTTTTAAAAGAAAGAATACATGTATGACTATCATGTAGTAAAATATTGGGAACGTGACTAATATGTAATTCTCCCCATCTATAATTACTGGTGCTCATGAGCATCCATCATATGGTTTCATTTTCATATTTTCTTACTTCTAACATTTTTGTCTTGTAATTTCATTACATTAAAATTGTCTCTTGATGGATTAAAATCAAATCATAGATGTTCTTATCGCCTACTTAAGCCTCACACGTTGATACATAATTATTTTTCTCTACCATTGCAGATCATAGGAGGATGCTCTGATTTGGACTTTAGCATGGTAAGTTCTTCTCTTGGACTTCAAAAAAGAAAAAAGAATCCACTTGATGGCTCATAATTCTTTTACTGAATTCTTTGTTTCTACCGAAGGAGGACAGCAGATTGGTTGCAAGTTGCATCTCAGGGCAAATCTATGATTCTGATCCTATAGAATTTACATCTGATCTGGGTGCTCGATTTGCTTTACACCGCTCCATTCTTAATATGCCTGGTTCATCAAAGTTAGTAACATTGTTTGCTAAAGGCATTACTTCAGGGTTGGATGCTTTATTTCTTACCCGGTTTGGATCCCAGCGCGAGGAGTACTGGCAGACACTTTATTCTTCAGTTGTAAGTTTTACGGATTGCTCAAGTAATTTATTGTCTAACCATTTCTAGTATTGACCTGTTTCCTCTTTTACTCTTTGCATGTAGAGTCTGGGGACCCCGTTTCTAGTTTTATGCTCAGAGAAAGAGGATGTAGCTCCATTGTCAACTCTTTGCAACTTTGTTCAGCATTTACAGGAAGGAGGAGCCAACGTAAATGTTGTGAAGACCGGTCTTATAGGTTAGTCTATACATTTTTTCCATTGCCAATTTGCCGTATTCCTAGGTCAGGATCATGAATTATAATATTATTTTTTCCTGCATAGCTTATGTGAAGTTGTGAACCACTTTTCTCTTTGACTTTTGAGTCGTGCGGATATAGCTTGGTTTCTATTTTCTAATTGGTGATTAGGATATATCTCCACTAGAACTGTATCTATTGTCTTATTGATAGTGAATGGTACCAATGGAATGACAATTGGAGGAGCATTAGAATTGAGATTAGATGAAATATGGAGAAGTATAGAATTAAAGTTAGAATTATTAGATGAATAGAAGATATATGACGGAGTATGGGAAAGAAGAGGCAAGAGAACTTTGGATAGGAAAATGCTAGTTGCAGTATCGGTGATCAATGAACACCATAACAATCGAACTGTTTGGAATTCAGAATACTAAATCGTAAATCTATATTTATAAGCTAGCTTATTTTGCTAATCTAGGAAACATAAGCAAATTAGAATCTAAAATCCTGCATGAAATAGAATTACCATGTTCTAAAATTCTCCTTTTCTTCGTCTTTACTTTTATTATTATTATTTTAATACTACCACCTAGCATTCTATATATACAACCGTTGAGATTACTATAAATTACACGACTAATATTAGGTATTTAGGTTGTGTGGGACAACTCTTAAAGATTCAACAGGACGACCTTTTATTAAATAAGATGTTTGGATCTCATCATTAAATAAAATCAAGTTTAGAAGACCCTTCTGATAAAGGAGATAGTAGAAGATAGCAACACCAAGATTCTAGAATATTCAAAGATTTGATCACATAAATCTTTCTTTTCTTTCTTGCTGAACCATGTTCATTTTTTATTGCCAACTTTGTAATGTGAGGAACACCTAGATAATTGTCATTGCATGCAGATTTCATCTCACATTGCAGTATCTATCTCCAAATAATGCGCAAGTGCAACTGTAGTGAACACCATAGAATACCCCAAAGTACCTCAAAGCATCAGATCCTGATTATTGTACCAAGGACTATCTACAATTCCAGGTGGTAAATCCAGCTCCAACGGTACTTGAGCAAAATCATTGTTGTGCCAAGAGGTCCTAAATTTTGTGAATTTGACATTAAGAAGAAATCTTGGAATCTGTTTGTTGGTCAAATCATTAACCAAGTTTAGGTTTGACAACAATGTCACCAATCCACAAATTTAAACAACACCAGTACAGAACACACCCTTACATTTTGATGGTTTCTGCCACGATTTTCTGAAGAATATAATTTCCAGTTTTCAAACCCGGCACTTGTGAACAAATCTGTCACAGCTTGGGTACTATAGTTAATGTGTGATAGTCAGTGAGTGATTCACGGGTGGCTGGGTCCCATTTATTTTTCATGGACAATCATTCTCTTCAGGTTAATTATTATTTTGTTTCCTCTTCAAACTTTTTGAACTAATTTCCAGCTTTTCAAGTAAATCATTCAACTTTTCATTTGTTTGGGCCATGATTCTAGCTAATAGGATGCACATTTTTCTATAGCTTCGAAAACATGAAATACCAAATTTGCTAATGAAAACCATTCAATTTTTGCCTCTTTTAGTACTCCCACCCCTTAAATGTTTAAAAATTAAACTTACAAAAGATAAACAAATGAAAATACAAATCAAGTGAGGCAAACAATTTCTGGCTCTGCTGTCAAACTCATGGAGAATCGGTAGCACCTGCATGATGACTGGAGGAGACTTAAACTTAGAATCAGTAACTTTGACTAAATCTCACCGTTAGCACATTATGCAGAAACCAAGTCAAACATAACTCGTGTATTATCTTACTAATATAGTAATAACTAGAGCCATGTAACTGAAACTAGTTCCAAACTATTGTAATAACTAGTTTCACTTTAATTTCTCGCCAAGTGTGTCCGCCTTAAATTGGTATAAATTCAGGATGGTGTTTGTGTAAATTTCCTTTGGTATAGCTTTATGTGGTGATTTGGCATTTTTATTGAGATATATGCATAGATTACATATCTAAGCCTACATGTATTATTGCAAATAACTATTTTCATTTTTTTCAATTGCCGTAGTCTAATACCATCTCTATATGGGCTTCTTGCAAGTTGCAATATCTTCATTTTATTTATATGATGTTGTTTGTTGTCAGGTGATTGCAAACATCAATATATACAGTACAGAGCTTCTATAACGGAGTTGCTTGAGCAGGCAATTTCAATTTTCTCTAAAAAAATCCAGAAACTTGGAGAAAATTCTCAAATGGGTGGCATACAGGATGATGTGATATCTGACCTGATCTGTGACCTCCAAAATGCCGCAGTTGATTCATGCCAGAGCTTCAGGAGAGTTGCTGCTGGACCAAATGACCACTTCTTCCTACCAAGTTTATCAGAGGGTCGTAGCACCAGAGAATTAGGATCTTTACAAGAAGAGCGAAGAGAAAGGTCTCCTCATAGATCGAGCCCTTGCATGAATGCGAACAGTGTTCTTGGCCAAGTACTTTTTGATGTATGTGTTCCAAAGAATGTTGAAGGCTGGGATGTTAAATTCTCAGGTTCATTGAATGGAGAACCGTTTGCTTCTGTCCGCAGGAGGTCACCTTTTGGTGGCTTTAAACATAAATCAAGGTTATGAGAGCTGTTGATGTGATTTTAGGTATGCCCAGATCCTTTGATATTATGTAGGACTGCAAAACTTCACTTCTAGTAAAAAAATTGCTTCAACTACCCATTTATTGTGCAATGTATGCTCTAAACTTGAAATTGGTTGATATATGAAAGTCCATTTTGCATGTGTCTTGGTGGCCCATGTGAAATACAAAATTTCCCTTCCCCTGGCATACCTATCGGATGAAGAAGGTAGATCTTGATCTCAACGAAACCAATACCCCTTGGCTTCGAAACAAATTGCGCCACACAAGGCCTGCTAATGGGTTATGGACCACACTTAGCAAAATATTTTGCTAGATTTCTATATTCTTGAAAATATACTGGAGATTTGTCTCCTCAAAGTTATATTTGAAGATGATGGATTTGATTTTTAATGCCAGGTGTTTTGAAGGAGCTGCTGTTGCTGACTGTAGTTTGTGCCAAAGCTTGAGAATGTTGCATGTAACATGTATAGTTGAATGTAAGTGGGAGATCGAGTAGCGTATGTAAAGGACTTGAACGCTTCCTATTCTTCCAAATCAGTCGATGTGAAAAAACTGCATAGGCCTGGTTTCAGGATTGCTCTGCTTTTGCAGTGCTCTCAGTCTATACTGTTAACGGAGTGAGCTTGGGGGACTTGAACCTTATTGTAAGTTGTAACATTTGAAGTTATGTTCATATTTCTGCTGTTAGTAGCAAAAAGGTACATATATCTACGGTGTTATCGGTGTATGTATAGTGTAAGATCTATGAGATACTACGGATAAGTTTTCCCAGAAGGTTGTATGTTTTTTCTGTGTATATTCTGATGTTAAGTTTTATGTACCTACTCTAGCACTGAACCATTAGAGTTGACATAAATGAAACGGGGTGCATCATACGCACCTACAGGACTTACGGGCAACAGTGTGTGACGTTGGCTAGACTTCTAGTGACACTTTATCAAAGTTCCAGTTTAAGGATCCCAGACCCGGATATGTATAGTGGAAGATCTATGAGATACTGCGGATAAGTTTTTCCAGAAGGTTGTATGTTTTTTCTGTGTATATTCTGATGTTAGGTTTTATGTACCTACTCTAGCACTGAACCATCAGAGTTGAGATAAATGAAACGGGGTGCATCATACGCACCTACAGGACTTACGGGTAACAGTGTGTGATGTTGGCTAGACTTCCAGTGACGCTTTATCAGAGTTCCATTTAAAGGATTCCAGACCCGGATATAAAATGAAAGAGATTTTAAATAATGGTCTAATCCGATTGAACCGGTCTAGCCATTGGTTGAACCATATTGAAGAAGTCAGTTCTTAATATATGGAATAGGATGATTAAATTAAAATAATCATGAAAGTGGGTCTTAAGAGATGGTCCACTCTTAGACTATCATTAATTATATAATTGTCAAATAAAAAGGTAGCTACAAGACTACTTCAACCCAATCACACTTCGTTTGGTTGTTCAAGTTGAGCTTTACTCAGGCCTCCGCTTGATAAGGTTCGACTCTATTCAATAAGCTATTTCGAGTCGAGTTTGAATTTAAATTTATAGTCGCTTTGTTATCGAGTTGAACTGTTCGGTTCGATAAAGCTCATTAAAAATAATTATTTAATAAAACTTCTATATTTTTATACATATTTTTAATATTTTTATAGAGAAAACTCGTTAAAGTTCGATAAGGCTCGCTAATACTCGTATTTTGCCCCAACTCGAGTCGTTACATGTTACTCAAGTTCGAGCTTGAGCCCGTTCTTTCACTCGTTTATTTAACGAAAACAACAATGATTTTGGCCCAAAACTTTCGAATTGTTATGTATTTTACATTGGGTTTTCGGGAGCTTGCTATCTGGGTTTTGAGGCCGGGCAAGCACGTGATTGGTCAGTTTCGTCTACGCGGACACGAAATCCAGCATTCCCAAACCTCAATTTTTTGTTGAGCTTCATTCTTAGGCCCAATCCAGCAAGGCAAGCAACTAATGTGCACTTGTTTGTGGCCCACACAACAAGTGACCCAATGAATACTTACAAGTGAAAATTATAAATAATGATCCAAGCTCAAATTCCTCAAACCAAATACCACACACAAATAGAGTTATTAGCCCAAAACCTCCCGAACCAAACGAAGCCTTAAGAGCTAAAATGTGAGTCATTGTAAATAGGTCTATAAACATTGTAACCCACATTCTACATAATTTCACAAAAAAACCTAAAAACATAAAAGAAAATTAAAATTCACTATCTTGGTAACCTCTCATCGCCGAAAAACACAGATCTCGTCGAAAAAAAGCAAAAAACGGTCCGATCTCACTGGAATACATCACAAAGGTATGAAAATGCTAGATCTCGCCCTAAATTTTGTGAAATCAATGATTTTTTTTTTGATGTCTTTCATCTCCAAATCTCTTTTTTTTTTTTTTGGTTTGAAATCTATCCAAATTGATTAAATCACATTTGAAATCGACGAAATCAACCTCACGAAGGTTGGAAAAAGCTGAATCTCTAATGGTTTATGTGAAATTGATATTTATTATGATGAATTTATATTCATATATGGTGTTTTTTTATCAGTTGCTCATCAGATTCAAAAAAAGATCTGAAAACTGCGTGCATCCATGTAAAATTGTTGTAGGTTAGTTATGTAATGTTGTGGATGATATAAATAATGCTCTGGATTATATTGATGATGTTAACTTAAACAGAGTACAAATATAAGTAATGTGCGTTTATAAATATGTTGAATTAGTATTTTATTACACATGATTAATGTTCTTACTCTATATGTTTGATGTTTTTGTTAATATAAATGTGTTGATGATATACATTAAAAATTAATTTATAATATGCAAAATGATGACCTTATTGTCGCAGATTATGTATGTAATGTTCTTACTCACACTGTCAATGTTTCTGAAAATGTTTATAATGTTTCTAGAATGCATAAAAACTTTAAACCCTAACTTTTAGACTTTTTACATACACTAAACCAACAATAATTCTAAATCAAACATATGTAATTATATATAAAATATCACCAATTTTATTTAAGGAATAAAAAAAAAATATTTTTATTTTTTATAAAAATAGACGGAAAAAAACCCTAATCATCAAAGTCCCTCTTTTATGAATGTCTTTATGAAAATTTCTAACGACGAAGAGTAATATTATTCTGTTCCTAAATTATAGATTATTTATTTTTCGCTTAAAAATCAAAGGAATCCCTAATCTACCTACCTCTAGCAAATGTGAAGTGACGTGTAGCTATCATGTTGTCTAGTGTGTCTATACAAAAAATATAAAAATACAAGGCTAAAGTTAATTGTACTACATCTAAATAGGAGGAAATACCCTTCGATACATTTTTTGTCGGTGATGTTCCGACTCATAACAAAAGACAGGCAGGGGGAGTTCACATTCATTATGTTTTATAAATTTTTATTATTTGATGATGAACTACTAAATGTAAAATATTTATTAAATTTCTTATGATGGTTATTTCTGATTTTTATTTGTATGTTTGGAAAGAAAATAGCTATAGAGAGTAAATGCAAATTGTTTGAATTTGATTTTATAATAAAATGACAACGAAGTGCAACTCAGTTAGTAAGATGCTTCATCTCCAACCAGTAGATTGGGGGTTCGAGTCACCCTTTAACCGTTCAAAAAAATAAAAATAATAATAAAATAAAAGTTTATTTAAAATGTAAATGGCTTACAAGTATAAATTAAGAATTTGTTTGACAACTATTTAATTTGTAATATATTTTGTAATTAATTTATTAGGGAAAATTACATATACCCCCTGTTAGATGCCTATGTTGCAGATGATTACTACTCAGATCAACAATTACATCCAGGTCCTTAAATTTGAAATTTCGTTGACCAAATAAGTTGCTACAGTAACTTGAGATAAAACCAAACAACCCCTTAACCAATTTTTAGAAAATTGTTAAAAGTCCCCCATTTGTTCTTCTCTTCTCTGTTCTTCTTCTTCTTCTTCTTCTTCTTCTTCTTCTTCTTCTTCTTCTTCTTCTTCTTCTTCTTCTTCGTTATTCTGCTCGCAATCGGTGGTGGTGAGGCGGAGGATTGTGGTGGTGGTGGTGATGCAGAAGACTGGTGGATGAAGGTTGGAGGAGGTCAAACCCGTCAGTGAGGCCGAATAGGATCAGTGGTGCTGTGCTGGTGACCGCCGGTGAGGGCGGATCTTCTCCGATCTTCTTCTTCTTCTTCTTCTTCTTCTTCTTCTTCTTCTTCTTCTTCTTCATTCAACTTGCAATCGGTGTTAGTGGTGGGAGTAATTGGTGGTGGTGGTGAGACGGATTGTGGTGGTTGACTGGTGGTGGTGTGAGATGGAGGATTGTGGTGGTGGTGAGGCGGAGGACTGTAGTGGTGGACGTTTGGTGGTGGTGAGGCAGACGACTGTGGTGGTGGACTGGTGGTGAGGCGGAGGACTGTGGTGGTGGACTGGTGGTGAGGCAGACGACTGTGGTGGTGGACGTGTGGTGGTGGTGAGGCGGGTGACTGTGGTGGTTGAACAAACACCATTGATTTATTGTTGCAGAGACTGAAATGAAAGTTATGAAAACTAGAAACCCTTGTAGTTGAGAATTTGATACACCTAATTGCAAA
>JAYMSP010005983.1:0-12555 GCA_036897095.1 Plantago elongata | reverse complement strand
CAACCGCCAACTCCCAAATTAAGGAAAAGGGAAGAAAGAAAAAGGAAAAAGAAAAGAAAAAGCATTTTCCCACAAAAGAAAAGCAAAAATGAAAAGAGGCGATGTCAATTTCGTAAATAACGCCAACTTTTCCCTCCACATTAGCGCCACATCAGCTCTCTCTCTCTCCTCTCCCGTTGACTTTTGGACCTATTTGTAATTTTTGAAATCGTTTAGTACAAATTTTTCTCCTCTCTATAATTATTTAAGATTCGGGGACGAAAATAAAAAGGATCGATATTTAAAGGGTATCATCGGTAATTTTCCATTTAAATTATTACTATTGCGTCATTAGTTCCAATATAGTTTTATCGTTTTGTGTGATTTGTCACTCACTAGATTAACAGTGTTGATGCCGTGTGAATGCACTTATTTTATCAAAATTAAGGTCAACACGGAACAAACTCGTCCTAAACTTGTGCACATATAGTACAACTAGTACTAACCTTTTCTTTTTTAATTATTATTTAATATAAAATATAACATTACAAATACAATTGTTGAACAAGATAAATTTATCAATCGATTCTAAATGCAAATCACCATCAATCTCTATTGAGTGAATATAATCACCCATTTCGAAGAATCGAACCTGTGACCTCATGGTTACGGGGTGTCTCAGCTTGCCACTCGGCTACAAACGCTTTGACAACTAGTACTAACCCTTAACCACATCACAATATAGTTATTTTTAATAATAAATAAAATAAATAAATTAATTAAAAAAATGAAATTTACAAATAACGTTAATCATTATCTAACTTTCAAGACTATTCTAGCTTTATAGTAATTATAAATATTGTAAAATACGAATTATCATGTCGAATTTGCTTTGTAAGTGATAGGATCCATGTTAAACTCGTTCAGGACCCCGCAAGTATAGAGATAATATATACTTCACCCGCTAAATAATAACTGATACATGTTTTTTTTTTTTTTATAAAATAAACTGTATCCCTCAAACTCGTACTAAATATAAAAAAGTGTTATAACATACTTTATATAGTTGGCTCCCAATAACTCCGAAATAGTATATTAGCTCCATATAAAATAAATAAAAATTATTCTCTTTGTTCCGAATTTAACATTTTCATTAGATTTTGAAACATCCCAATCAACTCCACATAACTTAAATAAATATTCTAATTCCTTCTATATTTATTATTTGTCATACATTTTCACGATCTCTGGTAGTTTATTCAATCTATTTCATACTTTATTACACCTTCCGTCCCAACTTCATATTTCCGTATTTCATTTTGGTTATTTTGGTCCGTCACAACTTCATCTTCTCATCCCTTAAATGGAAAATTCCACTCCTACTTTAATTACTTTTTACCCTACTTTATCACTATATCTCCTACTTTTGTAACCGAAAACTTTAATTTCATTCCAAACAGTTAAGTACACATCGATCCGAAGATCCATGTAAATCAAAATAACCACAAAAATCTTATCACCTTTTGTCCTACTTTATTCAGTTTTTTCTTCAAATTTGTATTCGGGGCCACGGGAAGTTCAACTTGGGACGGAGGGAGTATTATTTATTATATTTAATTCATTATCTTACAATTTGTGTTTGGGCCACATAAAGTTAAATCTAGTCTGGACGTAGTATTATTTTGCAAATATAATTTTATATGTTATGGTAATTTTCCTGGCACCCACCCTGCAGTCCTGCATCCCCTCTCTGAAAAACGTATGTTTTACTAACTTATCTATAAAATGTTGGTTGGGTGTTGTTTTACGAAGGTACGTAACTGGTTCGAGTATATATCTCTAATTAGGGCCTGGACTTTTATTATTTCGAATGAATTTAAATTCGGGTTGTATAGAATCCGACCCATTTAACAGTAAAATGACGGAATTTCCCGTGTAATATAATATAGATAGACATGACCTTAACAGTTTTTGCGAATCTTGTTAATTTCCCTAACTTAGTAAACATGTGTAAAAAAAATCTACATGTTGGAATCTATTATATGAATTGTATATCCTTTATATACATATTATGTGATATTTAATATCCTATTGCACATATTTTTTCTAACTAAAGTTTAATTATACTAGTATAAAACAATACCCATTAAATCAAACTCCTGACATAGAATACAAACAAAAACAACAATAAATGTTATAGAGTTGTATAGGTTGCATCCTTGTAAATTTTGATGAGCTCGGACCAACTCCAGTTGAGTTCAAGTCATTGGATTGACACGTTCTAATTATCTCCAACGGAGTTTCACTTGGTGTTAGAGTTGACATCAGCTCTAAGATTTAGAACCGATGTAAGTCTTATTTTTCCTTTTATTTTAAATGAAATGGAAGATAATAAGAAATGAAAAGATGGAGTTTAAAGAAATAAAAAAGAATAGCTGAATAGAGTGTGAATATTGGAGTATAATGGTTGTTGAGATTATAAGGTGAATGAAATGTTGATGTGGAAGAGATAGGTTGATTTTAGTGGATGTGACCATTGAAGATGGTCCTAGTATATAGTTAGTATATAATCTACTCTATCAACATTAATTTAATTTAATTTTGTTTGAGACGTATACTAAAATTTATTCTTATGATAACTATGACTTAAATATGGATGTTATTTTGTATTTTGAATAATTCTCTCATGCATGTGCTATGTAAATTGCTTTATACTATTTTGTTTTGGGGTTTGAGGGCTACATTTATTAAAAATAGTATCAGTTACTATTTAACGGGTCTGGTACAACCGTACGGGTGCATGGCCCGATATAAAGTTTATCTTATATCAACTCGTCGAGACCTTAACAGGTTGGTTAGATCCTAACCTTGAAAAATATATCCGTCATCATGAGTCGTACCATATTTATTTTTATATATATTAGTATCAAATCTTTACTTTTTTTAGGTCGTAGATGTTTTCATTTTTTAAATTAATTTAATCAATGAAACTCTATGAAATTTAAAGATACATTCCACATCAAATTTTGCCTATGTGGTTGATCAATAAGACCAGTGTTAAATGGTGGCGTTCACATATTTTCGAGACGCGGGTGGCTGAGTTTGCTTATAGCATATGATCTGGTTGGAATATTTCACTTTTTTAGCAGAAGCCTATTTGATTTAGCGAAATTATAAGTGTGACTATACTTTGTTTAATTCGACGAAGGTCTTATATCATTGATTAAAACCTCATGTTGATAAATTAAAAAACAGCGAAATCGCAACAGATTGGGGCGACGGAAGCTATTCGTAGCTAACGTAGCCACGAATCGGTAAGGTTAGCGACGAATAATAATTCGTCGCTAATTTTACAGACGAATAAATTTATTCGTCGGTAGGTTTAGTTGACCCCAAATAAAATAAAGAAAAAATAATATTATATTATCGACGAATAAATTTATTCGTCGGTACGTACTGACGAATAAATTTATTCGTCTGTAAATGTACCGGCTTGGAGAAAGTGAAAAAAATGATAAATGAAAAAGATTAGCGACGACAAGTTTTGTTCGCCGCTAATTGATTGATTTAAAAAAAATTAAAAAAAACATTAATTCGTCGAACCTGGCGACGGATGATTTATCCGTCGCCCGGTTCACGACGAATCGCTACACTGGGGCGACGGATAATTTTTTCCCAGTTAACGATGATTTATCCGTCGCCGCAGTTCTGTTTTATTAAAAAGAAAAGGGGACAAAGGACTCATTTTTTCCAAATAATTTATTTCTCCTCTTCTCCTTCTCCAATTCGTTTGTCATTGGTTTTGGCATTTTCTTCACGGTTCTTTACAATCTTAGTATCAATTCGAAGATTGTGGAACAAGGATCTCGTATCTTCCAACAACTTCAAATTTCATCCGCTATTTTATCCGGAATCAAGGTATTTTGGCTAAAAACCTAACTTTTCAGAATTTATTGATTAGTTACGAATTTATGTTGAATTGGTTGGAATCATATGAACTATATAGTTTATGTTACATATTGTATTACTTTGATATGTGAAATTGCTATATTGATTGTGAATTTGATTATTTTGTAATGAATTATTATATTCAAGTATATTTTATAGAAGGTTTCTGAGAGTATGATTATCAGAAAGAACATTACAACACAAGATAACTTTTACAAATAATTGATCAATAAAGATCAATTCAACAAAGTGCTTACAAAAATGACTAAGTAAATTAGGACATCAGGAGAAACAAGGCTTCACATAAACATCCTAACAAACTAGTCTTCAAGCATGTTCATAAAGTAACCTTCTGACAGAGAGCTCTGTCTTTTTGGCTAGCTCACAAACTTCCTTGTAAGTTTTGGCAGGGTCTTTGTTAGATTTAACAAAGTTCTTAACCCATAGGTATTTATCCCATACCCATGCATGGTTTACCTTCAGCAGTGACAACTGATGATACTTGTAAATTTCTTCCAAGTATACAATGTCATCCAAATACTGATCCTTTGTCATGTAAAATGACTCATAAGCTTCAACACCTAGTATGTTCTGTCTGCTGAGAGTAACATCCAATTTCCTGGTCTTGTGTATCTCATCAAGCTTGGGATAAGGAGATATAAAATCCATTGGCTTTTTCATAGCCTCAGTCCTGACATAAACCTCAAAATCAAGCCACTGGCGAGTATTTTCTGGATTTAGAAGAGTAGGCTAGTTGGTTCTCCATGCCATCATTTGTTTGTAGATAGGTTCTGGAAATTTTTTGTTCAATAGTAGATGTTGTAGGTCAAGTATCCTATAATCATTCTGAAGATGTATGAATATATAGGCTGATTGGCTGTCATTAGTCTTGATATACTCAATCTGGACAGCAGCTGGTCTTTCTTGTTCTTTCTATTGAACTCTACCAAATTTTAAGTCCATACGCCCTTTTCTGTTCAGTCCTTTCTCCAGTTCTACTTGCTTTCTGGGGATTGTGCTGGAAGATTCACCTTGGATCGACTTGGTATTTCCAAAAAGAAGTTCTGAAAGCAGCCATTGGTGGTTCAAGTAGGCTATCCACTTTCTTTCTCTTGTGAAGTGGATGCTCATCTGTGTCTGTCTCATCATCATCATCATTGAAGTTTCTTATTGGAGACTTACAGGTTTCCTGACCTCTGATTTGTCCTTCTTCTTATTGTTCTTCAAAAGGCTTATCTACTTAAGATATAACAAGGGCCTTGGAACCCCTAGTTATCATGCTTCTAAGCCTTGTTGATGTTCTAACTCTGGTTTCTGGAACAACGAGTTCTTCAGAAGGTGTGTCCTTTTCTGGAACATGACTTGTGGAGGGAGGTAGTTGTTTTCTCTTCCTTCATCTACCTCTCTGGGCAGGTTGATTCTCTTCCCCCATAGTCATGAGTGACTGACTCAAACTTACGTAAGAGTGAGAAAGCGACTCAAAGTTCTTCTGTAGATTGTTGTGAACTTGGACAAGCTTCTGAACTTCATTTATGAGTTCTTGATTTTCTCGAAAGAGTAACTGCTCCTTTTGGTTCAGCTCTTTTAATGGACGATATATGGCCTCTATTTTTTGTGTAGCATAGTAAGCTTCCTCAAGTGACTTATTTGCATTGTTGCAATCTTCAACCCGGACCATGCCTAGATCTTTCTGAGACAATGCAATGCTAGTGGCTCGGGGAAGTAAGAGCTTAGCTATCGTCTTTAGGTTAGATGGTACAGATGAATGTACTTGGGAATCTTCAGCAACTAGCTCCGATCGCAGTTTAGCAAACACAGGCCAAGAAATTTGCCATCTCTAGAAGTAAAGGCTGGTGATGAGAAGATATGTGGAGTAAGAAATTCTCTTTAGTAATGGGAGAGAAGAATTGCATCCTCTTATGGAGCCATATTCTGTGTCTCATCATCGTCAGTGCTCACAAGGATGTAATCGTCCTGATCATTGTAGTTGAGCTCAACAACCATTTTACCTTTACCTTTGGTGCTGTCTTTATGAGATAATGGAATGTTAGGTCTATCTGATGCAGCCTTAGCATCATGCTCTGTATCGTCTGTCACCAGAGTGTCCAACTCTGCAGCTGTGGCATTGATATCTTTCTTCATTTGTGATTTTCAACAAGGAGTGTCTTCTCCTTAGCATTTTCTGCCTCAATTATCAACAATTGGGCTTCCTTAGCTTCAATCCGAGATTGGTACTCTTGACTGAGCTTGCTTTCTTCTTTCAACAATTCTTTGAGTCTTGTGACTTTGGATTCAACAGCCTGTAGGTCTTTAGATGGGTCGACTTGTTGATTTTGATCGTTTGAGTTCTGTTGATTTTGTTGGTCATGTTAGCCAGCTGGAGGGGGTGAATTTTGTGATGATTGTGGGTCTCTCTGAGTAGAGTACTGAGCAGGTGGAATCCATGTTCTGGCATTTCCTTGTGCCATTCCACCAGTCCCTGGTGAAGGCCATCTTCATCGTCGGATTGATTATCACCGCCTTCTGGATGTTTAGGAGAGGAATCTTCATCGTTCTCATCAGTATCTTCCTCTTCATTCTAAACCAAGCTGATGACAGTGGGAAGTGTAATTCTCTGCTCGTTTATTTCCTCCTATTCAGGGGGATAAACTCTGAATGCTTGGGGAAAAGTAGGATTAAGTGTCATCTGCCACTGGTCTCTTCATTGGCAGCATTGAATGCATCCATCAGCTTCTTCCCAACGTCATATGTGAAGTCGTCATGCATCAACATGTAGCGAGAGTAATCCTCATCTGAAAACATGGCATGAACGTAATTCTCCAAATCAAAGGCTCTCTCCCTTCTTTCTTTGTGGTCAATCACCTTGGCAAGCTCCGTTAGATCAACCTTTATGAGCTTTTTCCATTGCCTAAAGCATTTAACATGTCGTTTCATGGTGATTGTCTGCAAAATCTTCAATAGATCAAGTGGGCTTCCACGTCGATCACTGGTATCCCTTGAGCCTGAAAGAAAGGTTTCAAGTTAGTTTTGTTCAAACTTACCTGTGGTTATCTGAGAATTAAAGAAGTCTAAGTATTTCTGAGCATTTAAAGGAGTCCAAGTGTTTCTGAGCATACCTATGTATCCACACTAGGATCATTCACTTGGACCTCTGGAGCAACTGGTACTTCAAATACCGTGGTCAGAGGAGTGGCTGCTTCCTCTTCAACCAATCTTTCTTCTCAAGCCTGAGAATAAAAATCAAATCATAATGTTAGAAATATTCTACGGAAAGGTGTTGTAACGATATGTTTCTGAGAGTTTCACTTACTTCGAAGTTAGGAAGCTCAAAATCAATTCTTTCAGAAACCGGGGTGGTCCCTAGCAACTTTTCTGAAGACTTAGCCAATTCGACTGAGTCTATTTCCATAGGTGTTGTGGAGGTCTCGACGTTTTCCTCAGTCACCTTTTCTTCAAAATGAATCTATTCGAAGAAGCAAGGTCTTTGATTAAGCAAGTTGATTTTTACAAGATATTCATAAAGAGAATGATTCTTATTTTACATACCTCCACAACGGAAGGCTCATAAACAATTTCTTCAGAAGGTTTCTCAACCTTTGGAATCTCTTGAGTTTGTGGTGTTTCCACCACTTCAACTGCTTTCTTAGTTGGAGCATGTATAGAGACAATTATGAAGTTAGAAACACAAGATTATTACTAAGTACAAAATTATTTCTTTTTAGAAACAATTGACTACCTGTATCACAGGCTCTTGTTCTTGTGTAGCTGAGGTTGAAGGAACCTCTTCTTCATTCAGAGGGGTGCGTAAATTTTCTGCATCTGAGCAGGTTCCTCGAACTTCTGAAATGGGAATTCAGAACGTTCAAGCAGAGGAAAGGTTCAAAGTACCAGAAACTTCAAGCCATGGAATGAAAACCTTTGTGCCTGAAGAATCGCAGGTAAAAAAATTGATTTTTATCTAACTTTTAGACATTTTTAATGCTTAATTTGTTACTCATAAGCTTCATTTTTTACAGGCTTTCATGGAGACCACAGAGATGGGGGAACACACTGCACCTGCCTCCTGTTGGAGAAGAGGTTCCTTCAACCTCCAGTGTACAAGAAACACAGCCTGAAGAGGAGGTAATAAATTGTCTCTGAAAAGAAAAAAATTTATACTTAGAAAAATTCGTGTATATATCTAACTCCAAGTGTCTCTGAACAGGCAATAACTGAGAAGGTAGTAGAAGTGATGGAAACATCACAAGTCCAAGAGAATCTAGAGGTTCCAAAGCATTCTGAAGAAATTGCTCCTGAGCCTTCTGTAGCGGAGGTATGTAAAACATGACCATTGTCTTTCTGAATCTCTTGAACACACTTCAAATTTCTTCTTAGAATAGGTTCCTACTGAACAAAAGGTAGCTGAGAAATCTCTGAAAACCTTCGCAGCACCTATGGAGATAGATCAGGTGGTAATAGCCAAGTCTCCAGAAAGGATGCCAGAAGCCGCTCAAGTTTCTGAGCTTCCTAACTTGGAAGTAAGTGGATTCTCAGAACTTCTTATCTTTCACATCTTTCTTTGAGTTTGATTTTTGTTCTCAGGCTCGAGAAGAAAGAATGGAACTAGAGGACTCCGTCACTCCTCTGGCCCCAGTATCTGAAGCACCAGTTGCTCAAGAAGAACAAGTAGACGAGCCTAGTGTTGACACACCGGAATGCTCAGAAACTTAAACTTCTCTTAAGCTCAGATAACTTCAAATTGGTTTGAATAAAACTAATTTGAAACCATTTCTTTCAGGCTCAAGAATTACCAGTGATCGATGTGGAAGCTCCACTCGATCTGAAGAACGTCTTTCAGACAATCACCTTGAATCGACATGTTAAATGCTTCAAGGAATGGCAAATGCTCATAAAATTTGATCTTATGGAGCTTGCCAAGGCTATTGACAATCCAGAAAGGAGGGCGCGAGCTTTTGATCTGGAGAACTATATTCATGGTTATTTCCCAGAGTTCTCCGTTCACTAGATGATGGATGAAGACTTTGACTATTCTCTAAGTGAGAAGCTGATGAACGCCTTCAATGAAGCAGATGAAGTGACCAAGTGGGAAATGACTCAAAATCCAGTATTGCCCCAAACGCTCAAAGTATACCCTTCTAAGCAGTAGGAAGTTAATGGGCAGTGGATTACCTTTCCTGAAATAATTAACTTGGTGTCCGATGAAGAGGAAGAGCATGATGAAAACGAAGTAGAACACTCCTCTGAGGATCGTTCAGAAAGAGGTGAAGTTGACGACAGTGATCACCCAGATAATGATGATATGATGATGGTCCACCAGGGACAGGTGGAATAGGACAAGGAGAAACCAGAAAGGATACTCCAACTGCTGAGTTCTATACTCAGTGGTATCCACCTACATCAAATCAATCACCACCTCCAACACAACAAGATGGTCAATCCCAACAGGAACAACAACAAGAACAACAAGCCGATCCCTCTGAAGATCTGAAGGTTGTTGAAGCTAGAGTCACAAGACTCAGAGCGTTGTTGGAAGATGAGACCAAGCTCATTCAAGAGTACCAATCTCTAATTGAAGCTAAAGAGACCCAATTACTAAAGATTGAGGCAGAAAATCTCAAGGAGAAAGCACTTCTTGAAGAAAAGCTCAAATTGAAGAAAGACATCAAAGTCACGGCTGCAGAGTTGGACGGTGACTGGTGATACTAAGCAAGATGCTAAGGCTGCATCAGATAGACCAACTGAGTCATTTTCTCCGAAAGCCAGCATCAAAGGGAAAGAGAAAGTAGATGCTGAGCATGCACACAATGAACTGATTACACTGAGCACTGATGAATATGAAAAACACAAGGATTGGCACCAGAAGAGGACGATTTAAATGTATCTCATCTGAAGAGATCGCTTCTTGCTCCATATATCTTCTCCTCTCCTGCTGTAACTTCCATAGACGGTAAATTCCTCGGAAGAAGCACAGTGTTTCAAGCACTCAGAAATGAACTTGTTGCTGAAGATTCCCATGTACTTGATTCTGTACCTACTGACCTTAAGCCAGTTGTTAAGCTCATACTGCATAGAGCCACTAGCATTGCGTTGTCTCAGAAACACTTAGGCATGGTTCGGGATGAAGACTGCAATAATGCCAACAGAGCACTTGATGAAGCACAATATGCTATTCTGAAAGCTGAGTCTATCTTGCGTCCAGTGGAAGAGCAAAACCAAAAGGAGCAGTCACTCCTTAAAGAGAATCAAGAGCTCAGAATGGAAGTTCAGAAGCTAGTCTAGGTGCACAATAGCTTGCAACAGAACTTTGAGTCTTTATCTCACTCTTACGTAAGTTTGAGTCAGTCATTCATGACTATGGGGGAAGAGAAAACAACCTAGAAAGGTAGAGGAAGAAAGAGAAAACAAGTAACCTCCACAAGTCAAGCTCTAGAGAAGGACATGCCTTCTGAAGAACCAAGAACAAGGCTAAGAAGCATGACAACTAGGGGTTCCAAGGTCCTTGTTATATCTGAAGGAATTAAGTCTTATAAAGAAGAACCAGAAAAGGAAGAAGGAGAAATTAAAGACAAAGAGGAAGCATGTAAGTATCCACTTAAGAACTACATTGATGAAGATGAAGATGAAGAGACTGACAAAGATGAGCATCCACTTCACAGGAAGAGAAGAAGAGTGAAAAGCTTATCTGAAGCTCCTCTAACTAAAAATAGAAGAACTCCTTCTGGAATTACCAAGTCTACTCAAGGTGGAACTTCCATCAAAAACCCCAGAAAGCAAGTAGAACTGGAGAAAGGTCTGAACAGAAAAATGCGTAGGAACATGCAGTTTGACAGAGTTCAAGAAGAAAGACCAGCTGCTGCTCAGATAGAGTATGTCAAGACTAATGACAGTCAATCATCCTACATACATCTCCATAATGGATGCTGGATTCTTGAGCTATAACATCTGCTAGTAAACAAGAAAATTCCAGAATCTATCTATATGCAAATGATGGCATGGAGAACCAATAAGCCTACTCTGCTTAATCCAAAGAATACTCACAAGTGGCTTAATTTTGAGGATCATATAAGGACTTAGGCATGAAGAAGCCATTGGATGAAATTTGTCCTTTTCCAAAGCCAAATGATGTGCACAAAATCAGAAATCTAGATGGTACTCTCAGCAAACTATTCAAGTTAGGTGTTCAAACTTATGAGTCATTTTACATGACAAGAGAATAATACAAAGATGACATTGCATACTGTGAAGAAATTTACAAGTATTTTGAGTTATCTTTGTTGAAGATTAATCATGTTTGGGTGTGGGGAAAGTACTTTTGGGACAAGAACTTTGTGAAGTCTAAGAAAGACTATCTGGAAAAACGTGAAGACCCAGACAAAGCTTACAAAGAGATTTGTGATTTAGCCAGAAAGACAGAGCTCCATGTTAGAAAGTTACTTTATGAATATGTTGAAGACTGCAGGAAGGTTGATCCCCATTGATTGAAGATGCTGAAGAACTTAGGGTTTCTAAACCTAAGTTATGATTTGAAGACTTGAAGAGTAGTTCATCAGGATGTTCACTTGGAGCTTGGACTCTCCTGTTGTCCTAATTTACTTAGTATTTTATAATGCTGCTGACTATATTTCATTGTAATACATCTTGTAAAAGTTATCTTATGTTCTGTAATGTCTAGTCTGTAGATCATACTCTCAGAAATCATATATAAGAAGATAACTTGTCAGCTAAGATCACTTCTTGTGATTTGGTTGATGTTTACTTTCTGCACTTAATTTATCTGATTGAATATCTTTTGAAATGATTAAGTGGTGGACTGTTTTCATTTCCATGTTTGTAATAAGACTTTAAGATAGTCATGGGTAACTGATCAAAAGGGCGAAATTTGTTAGCAATATCTTTTAGTGTTTTTGATCAATCATCATGTAACTTATATTTAGTACAGAAAGGTAACTAGTACTCTCGGTTCACTTGAACATTGTAAAGAGGAAATCACATAGTATGTTAGTCTAGTTAAACTTGTATTAGGATTGTTTAGGTCTCTGAATATAATTTTAATGTTTCAAAGAAGGCCAATGGAGAAGGATCCTAGCAATGGAGTTTAATCTAAGATTTGAAGACTGAAGATTGCACGATTTTAATGAAGACATAAAGGATTAGTCTCCTTAGAAAGACTATGTTCAGAAAGTAGTTTAATGGTGCTTTTGGCACGTTACACCTCTCTAGAGATATATCATTATTGAGTCAAGGAGCATGCTAGCTTTCAGAAAGGCACATGTGTTCGTTGAGACTATAGAACAAGAAATAGTACAGTGTATTAATTACACCGACTGAAAAGTCGCTCCATCAAGCCCTCTCTGAAAAATGAGATAGTGACTTCTGAGTACTTATTTCAAGATATCAACGGATTGAACTCTGAGAAGCTCTAACGGATACTATTCGAATGACTCTCAAATTCATCTATAAATATCAACACTTAGATGCTGAGAAATACACACATACGAACTACGCTCATACTTTCATATCAAGAAAAGTATTCTCTCAAGCTTTCATACTACAATTTTCCAAGCTTACGGTTGCGACCATACAACTCGAAGAATTACTAGTAGTTCTAAGTGTCCTGAACCTTAACAA
>JAYMSP010005982.1:0-12557 GCA_036897095.1 Plantago elongata | reverse complement strand
AGAAAGGCAAAATAGACATTCTAAAGGTTGGTACTGAAGATCAACTTGCAGATATCTTCACCAAGCCACTCCAGGAAAGCAGGTTTTTAACCTTACCACTCAGTCTTGGGTTAATGGAGTTACCAAAGAACTGAAAATTTCTAAATCTCTAAGGTCTTGAGTGAGACAAGAAGAAAAGGAAACAAATATCTGAAACAGGTATTCAGATAAGCTATTTGCAAAAGGAGGAGATGCAAAATGTGTTTCTGAGTATAAACACTCGTAAAGGTTTGATGTTTCTGGAACAGGTATCCAGAAAGGCTATAAGTTATACATCTTCTCAATTTTGAATAGTGGACTTAGACTTTTGTGTAGTCACATTGTATGGGGGAACATCAATTCTACAAAAGTACAATTTCTGAGAGTCAAACGTGTCTAGGGTTTTGTGTTGTTACCATTTTTGTGATAACAAACATATGACAAGACTAAGTTCTCAGAATGATAAATCCAAAGATTATATTTTCTCACACAAGAAAAGTGACTTATGGATATATGTTGCCAAAATTCATTAAGTAGACATTGGAACATTTGTTGATTGATATCATTGCAAAGATATTCAACTACAACCCTTGATGAATAAACGTTTCATCTCAACAGATGAGATTGATTCTCGGCAAGTAATGCCTGTTGGAAAAACAGACATGGCCCACTAAGCATTAAATGCAAAGTAGAAACGTATACCATGCCGATGTAGTTTACACGGTTACACATACAATACTTCTATACGTATGTTGTATCTATGTATTATTTACCTGCTATATATAAAGGATTTTGGTAAGAGAAAAACACTTTTACCAAATTCGAAATCTCACCTTGCATCAAAATGGCAAAATTCTTCAAGTTTTTCCGAGAATTCCCCTGCAAATCTCTTGTTTCTTGCTTAGTCTTCTAAAAAGATAGACTAATCTTTTCGATCAAATACTAAACTCAAACACTCAGTCATCACTATATAAGAATGGCTCCTAAGAAGACTACTTCCAAGAATAGTGTTGCGTCTATCTCCTCTGCTGAAAAGCAAAGTGAGAGAAACTTAGAGGTATTGAATAAACGTCTCTTGGGTAAATTCAACCGGAGGACTGGACTTCCAACCTCAAAATAAATTGGGGAGCACATATGGATTCTCAATACTTGACTACTACAATATCCTCTTCTCCAAATAGGACTTATATTCTGAAAATACTTGAAAAATCCAGAATAAAGAAATTCCTCTCTGCTACTCCAAGCGGGTTGTCACAGATAGAAATTATGGAGTTCTACAACAGCTCCAAAATCTACACCAAGGTCTGTAATGGCATTGAAGAAACGTACATTAAAACAAAAGTCCAGAATACTGAAATAGTACTGGATTGTGACAAGTTCTGCAAGATTTTCCGATTGAAAAATCGTGGTCAGGTTTCTGAGATCAATACCAAAGATAAGGTTTTGAATGATGCTATCAAAATCTTGTTTGTAGAGGCTGCGAATGATAAAATTGAAGGTTGTCCCTCAACGTTCGTACTCGGAGACATAAGAACCAGACATCTTTATGAGCACTGGAATGTCTTAGCCAACATACTTCACCGTTGCTTCGATGGCAACAAGGGAGGCATTGATCAGATAAGCCTTGAACGTTGGATGATGATGACCATTCTCCAGAAACAGGTAAATGAGAAGGAACACCTCTTCAATTGGGGTAAGTACGCATTCACCAAGTTCATCAATCGGGTCAAAGAGTTTGAGCCCAATATAGCTAAAGGTCGTGCTGATACCAAGGCAAATATGCACTATAGCCTGAAGATATGCTACATTTTGGAGAAGTGTGTGGTAGTGCTCAGAGAGCACATGGATATTCTTGTTACCAACAACATGTACAAGCATGCATATGAGGAGTCTCTGAAAAGAGCTACCAAAGGAGAGTTGGTGTCACAAGGAGAAGAATCTTCTGAGGGAGAAGCTGATGAGGTCTACGTTGCAAAGAACCAAGGACCAAAACGCAGAGAACTACAAGGAAACAGCTTGTAAAAGTTGTTATTTCAGAAACCCAACCCTCAGAAAGGGTGGAAGAGGTTGAAGCCTCTCTACCAAGTCCTGTCTAGAGAGACCCCATCTCTGAAAGAAGAACATGCAGCTTAGGCAAAATGCCAGAGCTCTCCGTGCAAGAACATAATGCAATCAATGAGTCAGTCCAAAGCTATGACAGTGATGACTCTGACGATAATGTTTCTCTTCTAGAAACACTTAAGAGATCACAGGTGGAGATTCATGGTGGAGCATCAAGCTCAACTCCTCTGAACAAACGAGCTAAGGTTGTTGAAAAGGCACCAGCAGAAGGCGTTATCACTCACCAACTTGGTGGAAAGTGATTGGATGTTAGAGGATACTAACATTGCCTCCACATTCTAAATGCCATCAAACACTCTTGCTGAATAAATTCCTGCACCTGAGCAAGTTTCTCAAACTGAGACAGGGACTTAGGTTGATCATATTGAGGAAAGGTTTGATGTACCAGAAACACCATTCCATGAAATGGAAGCCCAATTTCCTAAAGCTAACCAGGTAACAAGACTAGTTTTTATCTAACTTGTGAAGCATTTTTTAATAATTGTTATCTTGTTACCCATAAACTTCGTTTGTTACAGGCTTTCATGGAGAAACAATTTCAAGGGGAAGATTCTTTGCCTAACCCTTTGAATGAAGAAGAGGTTCCCTCAACCTCTGCACATAAAGAATCAAAGTCTGTGAAGCAGGTAATCAATTGTCTCTGAAAAAGAAACAATTTGGTCTTAATAAGTTCTTATGTGTATGCTAAGCTTCATATTTGTCTCTATACAAGCTCCAACTGAGGAAGATAATAAAGTGGTAGAAATGCCACAAGAATAAGTGATTCATAAGGTTGAAAAACCTTCAGAAGAGGTTGTTTCTGAGCCTTCTGTTGAGAAGGTATGTAAAATAAGAATCAACATTTTCTGTGAAAAAATTGTTAACTTCATTACTTAATCAAATGCTTTGATTTCTTCCTTTAGGCTCTATCTGAAGAAAAGATAGGTGGAGATACAGTTGCGACCTCCCCATCACCAATGGAAATGGACAATGCCTAAAGGGCAAAGTCACCAGAAAAGGTTCCAGAGACCCCCCAGGTTTCTGAGAGAAATGCATCTGAGCTTCCTAACTTGGAAGTAAGTGAAATACTCATAAACTCATATCTTCTCCAAGCCCTTTTTAGTTCAACATTTCTAACACTGCATTTTTCATTTTAATTCTCAAGCTCAAGCAGAAAGAAAGGTTGTTGAGGAAACATCTTCTCCTCACAACTCAGTATCTGAAGCACCGGTTGCTCCCAAAGTTCAAGGCAACGAGCCTAGTGTGTCTACACAGGTATGCTCACAAAGCTTGTTACTTCACCTTACTTAGATATCTACAGACAATTTGAACAAAACTAATGTACTCTTTCTTTCAGGCTCAA
Source organism: Plantago elongata (assembly GCA_036897095.1). NCBI lineage: Eukaryota > Viridiplantae > Streptophyta > Magnoliopsida > Lamiales > Plantaginaceae > Plantago > Plantago elongata. The sequence goes on along the minus strand of JAYMSP010005982.1, from coordinate 9,076 downwards.
GTTGAAGTGCCAGTAATTGATGTGGAATCACCACTCAATTTAGTTGAGTTATTCTAGACAGTCACTCTCAAAAAGCATCTCAAGTGCTTCAGAATTTGGCAAAATCTCAGAAAAGATGATCTTTCAGAAATTGCCAGAGTGATCGATCATAAAGAGTGAAGAGCACGCTCATTTGATATCGGAAACTACATATATGCATTGTTCCCTACAGAGAACTATTCACACTATTTTATGATTAATGAAAACTTCTTGACATAATTGGCACGGAAACTAGTAGCAGCTTTTCAAGATGGTGATGAACAAACCAAGAAGCAGATGGTCTTCGATCCTGCATTGTCCAAGTCACTACGTTTCTATCCCTCAGAGTAAGAGGAAGTTACTGTCAACATGGAAACATTTCCAGATGTGATCAACTTGGCATCTGAAGATGAGGAAGAGATCGATGAGAACGACTTCCAAGACCCTCCTTCAGAACATCACAAGGATGGTAATGATAAGAAAGATAATAACAATGATGATAGTCCAGCACCAGAGACTGGTGGCATAGCACAAGGGAAAATTGGCTCTGGAGGACAACGAACTGCTGCAACCAACACTCAGAAAACACCACCATCATCACCAAAGAATCAACCACCTTCTATAACCCAACAAGCCTTACTGGAATAGGCTCAGCAGGCTACTCAAATAGCTGAAGATATTCAAGCTGTTGAACTCAAAGTTGCAAAGCTCAAAGAGTTGTTGGAGACAGAAACAAGACTCTCTCTGGAGTGCCAATCCCAGATTGAAGAGAAGCAAGCCCGAATACTGAGATTCCAGAGAATGCCGAGGAAAGGGAACTCCTTGAAGAAAAATTGAAACTAAAACAAGACATCGAAATCACGGCTGCAAAGCTAGACGCTCTGGTGACTAAAGATGTTGATGAGCATGATGCTAAGGCCGCATCTCAGAAAGTTACATCTAAGAAAAAATTTCCTTTGGCTGCTTACAAAGGCAAGGGTAAAATGGTTGCCAGTGTGGATGATTATGATGAAGACTACATCGAGAGTGAAGAAGAAGAAGACCTAAACCGCATGGCACCAGGAATCGAAGTTATGCACACATCCCATATGAAAAGGGAATTGCTTGCTTTGCATATCTTTTCCTGCCCTGCCTCTACTATCAGAGCAACTGAGTATATGGGAAGAAGCTCAGTATATGCCAAACTATAACAAGAACTGTTAGCACAAGATGTTGTTGTGCTTGAAACAGTCCTAGAATAAACAAAGCATGTTGCTCACCTTCTTCTCATAAGAGCCACAACAATAGCACTGGCCCAGACAGATCTAGGAATGATCAGGGATGAGGACTGCAACAATGCCAACAAGGCACTTGAAGAGGCTTATTTTGCTACTCAGAAAGCAGAAGCCATCTTCAAACCTTTGGAAGAGCTGAATCAGAAGGAGGTGTTACTCCTAAGGGAAAACAAAGAGTTCAAGACAGAAATCCAAAATCTTGTTCAAGTGCATAAAAACCTGCAGACTTTGAGTCTCTCTCAGAGTCTTTTGCTGGTTGACTCAGTCATACTTGACTATGGGGGAAGAATTAACAGCGCCACAAAGAGGTTGTGGCAGAAAGAGAAAACAATTTATGCCCTCCACAAGTCAAGCAACTGCACAGAATAAAGCTCCAAAACTCGAGGTTGCTGAAGGACCAAGAGTATCAACAAGATCAAGGCTCAAGAGTAGAATAACTAGGGATTGCAAGGCCCTTGTTATAGCTGAAGAAGAAGAAGAAGAAGAAGAAGAAGAAGAAGAAGAAGAAGAAGAAGAAGAAGAAGAAGAGTTCCAATGTCAGGAAACCTGTAAGTCTCCTATTAAAAACTTCAATGATGATGATGAGACAGATACATATGAGCATCCACTTCAGAAGAGAAGGAAAGTGGGTAGCCTTCCTGAACCTCCACTTGCAGTAAGATCAATAACTGCTAGAACCCCTTCTGGAAACACCAAGTCTATTCCAGTTGGATCTTACAACACAACTCCCAGAAAACATGAAGAACTTACTTTGGAGAAGGGATTGAACAAAATGAGGCGCAGGGATTTGATTTGGTAGAGTTCAAGAAGAACAACAAGAAAGACCAGCTGTTGTCCAAATTGAGTATGTCAAAACTGATGACAGCCAATCAGCCTACAGATGCATTCATCTCCAGAATGGATATTGGATCCTTGAGCTAAAGCACTTACTTCTAAACAAGAAATTTCCAACTTCAATTTTTGATCAAATGATGGCATGGAGAACCAACAAGCTAGTATTACTAAATCCTGAGCATGCCAAGGCATGGCTTGATTTTGAGGTTCAAAAGAGGACTGAGGCTATGCAAAAGCCACTTGACTTTATATGTCCTTATCCAAAGCCTGGAGATGTTCACAAAGTTCAGAAACTGGATGGTACCTATAGAAAGAAGAACAAGCTAGGTGTCAAAGCCTATCAATCCTTCTATATGACTACTGAAGAATACATGGATTACATTGCATATCTGGAGATCATCTATCAGCATCATGGGTTGTCCCAGCTTAAGGTTGACCAAGCATGGGAATGGAAAAAATATGACTGGGATAAATTCTTTGTTCAGAAAAACAAAGACCCTGCCAAGACTTATAAGGACATTTGTGAATTAGCCAGAAAGATATTGCTCTCTATCAGAAAGCTTCTTTATGAATATGTTGAAGACTGCAGGAAGGTTGATAACCAGATCCAGTGATCCCAAAAGGTGCTGAAGAACTTTAGGTTTCTGAACCTAAGTTATTTTTTAAGACTTGAAGACTAGTATGTTAGGATGTCTTACTTGGAGCTTGGTGTCGCCTGTTGTCCTAATTTACATAGTAGTTTTTGTAATTTTGTTGACTGTATTTCATTGTAATATTCTTGTAAAAGTTATCTTATGCTCTGTAATAGTTCTCTCTGAAGATCATACTCTCAGAAACATTTATAAGAACATAACTTGTCAGCAAAGATCACTTCTTGTGATTTGATTGATGTTTACTTTCTGCACTTAATTTAACTAATTGAACAATCATTTGAAATGATTAAGTGGTGGATTGTTTTCACTTCCATGTTTGTAATAAGACTTTAAGATAGTCATGGATTACTGATCAAAAATGGAGAAATTTGTTAGGAATATTTGTTAGTATTTTTTATCAATCACCATCTGACTTATCTTTAGTACAAAAAGGTGACTAGTACACTTAGTTCACTTGAACATTGTAAAACATAAAATCACTTAGTATGTTAGTCTAGTTAAACTTGTAATAAGATTATTAGGCCTCTGAATGTAATTTTATATTTTGAGAAGGTCATGAAGAAGGATCTTAGCAATGGATTTTAATCGAAGAATTGAAGACTGAAGATTGCACAAGTTTGATGAAGACATAAGGTTTAGTCTCCTCAAATAGACTATGTCCATAAAGCATATTGTACAGTGCAACCATTGCACATAACAAGTCCCTAAACATATGACATCATCGAGTCAAGGAGCATGCTAGCTATCAGAAAGACTCATGTGTCCATTGAGACTACAGGACAAGAAATAGTACATTGCATTAATTACACCGGCTGAAAAGCCGATGGATGCATAGTCCTCTCTGAAAATGAAAAAGGGACTTCTGAGTACTTATTTCGAGATATCAACGGATTGAATTTTGAGAAGGTCTAACGGATACTATTCAAACGACTCTCAAATTCATCTATAAATATCACCACTTAAAAGATCAGAAATACACACACGAACTACGCTCATATCAACTATCAAGCAAGTATTCTCTCAAGCATTCATACTACTATTCTCTAAGCTTACTGTTGCGACCAAAGCTCGAAGAATCACTAGTAGTTCTAAGTGTCCTGAACCTATAACAAGAGATTGTTATTCGTGAAAAAGTTGAACTTTCGGATACCCTTTCTAAAGCTCATTCTCCATAAGGGATACCATAAGGATACATAGCGCCATGTTTTCCAAGCACTACTGATTGTTTCTTTTGGTAGTGCTTAAAATGATATATACCAGATGTTACTCACATCACATACTCGTTTGTTTGTTTTGGTAGTACTTAAAATGACAAGTTCTTACTTCAATTGGTTGTTCATGAGCAACAATTGCTTATAATCATATATAATTGTGACTTTGTCAGTAAGTTATCTCCTGAATCTGATGTATACCATTAATTTGTGGAGGATATGAATTCTTCACATTTGATAAGGATAAGGACGGTGATGATACTGATTCTACAATGACTCGTATGTCCAATACAATTCTTGGCAATTGTGACATCTAGTATTGATAGTATTTGTATTTTGTATTTATCTTAGCTTGTCACTATCTCTATAAATACTAGTTGTACGTTTCTGTTGTAACATATTAAAGAGTAATAAAACAAAATTACTCTCACATGGTATCAAGAAGCCAATAAAGGCTCACACCAGAACAAACGATCATGTCCCTTTATCCGTCCCTTTATTCTATTTTCTTCATACTTCATCATATCCCCTTCAACGTCTTCTTCACCTATCCCAGATCCCACCCTTTCCCTTGCTCCTCCTATTCACTTTATTACTATCAAACTTACCTCCACAAATTATCCTCAATGACTCCGACAGATTTCTCCCCTCCTTCGTGCTCACAAGCTTTCATCCTTTATTGATGAAAACATTGCTTCCCCAAACCCTACTATCACCGACGATGATGGCAAAACTTCCCCAAACCCCTTGTTTCTTGACGGAAGGAACAAGACAAACGTCTTCTTACTTTCCTTCAAGCCAGTTTCACTAAAAAAGCTATGTCTGAAGTTCTTGGTTGTGTCACTTTTAAGGACGTAAGGCGGACTCTTGCGCACTCATATAGTCAAAGCTCCAAGGCTCGTGAACTTGGATTGAAGGATGAACTCCAACTGATGAAAAAGGGATCACGTTCCATTGTTGAATATGATCGAAAATTCATCTCTCTTTGTGACCAACTCGCTGCGATTGGTTGCCCTGTTGGTGAACTTGACAAATCACATTGGTTTTTACGCGGTTTGGGTGCTTCATTTGCCAGCTTTTCCGCTTCCCAGATGACCATTGTACCTTTACCTCAGTTTCATACTTTGCTCGCTAGTGCTGAGTTTTGATCTTTTTATGAAATCCATTTAGGAACCTATCCCGCAACCTGCTGCCTTTGTTTCTCAACCGACTTATCACTATTCTTCTCAAGGTCGTGGACGTGGTGGTTCTTATAATTCCGGTCGTGGTGGTTCTTACGTTCGTGGTAACTCCAATAATAATAATAATGGGCGTCGTACTCCACACTGTCAGCTCTGTGGGGAAGAAAGGGAATTATTCTTGGAATTGTCCTGAGCGTTATAACCGCAACTTCTCTTATCGTAGGCATTCAATTAATGACCATTCGACAAATCTTGTCGAAGCTTTCAATGCTAGCGGCTCTACTTCTCAAGCTCCTGCATCTGATTGGTTTATGGACACGGGTGCTAGTGCTCATATGACTCCATCTTCTTCTAACCTTGATGTCGCTGAACCTTATTCTGGTAATGACCAAGTTGTTATTGGTAATGGTGCTTTCTTACCTATTTCTCATGCTGATGCTCGCAAACTTAATAATTCTTTTCGCTTACTTGATGTTCTTGTGGTTCCTCGGTTAACAAAGAATCTTCTATCCATCAGTAAATTAACAGCAGATAAATTCTTTACTATTCAGAATCGAGCGACAGGGGAGCCACTGGCAAGAGGTTATCGTGAACAACGTCTTTTATGTCTTGCAACAAGGACATGCTTCTTTAGTTTCTGCTTTAAGGTCTAGACCTTTAAAAGGTTCTTTTGATTTGTGGCATTCTAGGTTAGGACATGTGTCACCTAACATTATTTCATTTTAATAAACAAGGTTTGTTATATGTTACTTTGTTGCTTCCCAATCCAACTCTTTGTTCTTCTTGTCAATTGGCGAAAAGAAAACAATTACCTTTTGAGTTGAATAATAGACGTGCCTCTTTTGTTTTGGATATGCTCCGACTGTGACGACTTATGGTTTTTATACTATGTTATCTTTGTGGATGATTTCTCTCATTTTACGTGGTTGAATGCTTTGCGACGCAAGTTCAAATTTTTCGATATTTTCAAACAGTTTCAAGCCCTTGTTAAAAATCAATTTGATCGAAAAATTAAAAATTTCCAATCTGATGGTGGAACTGAATTCAAATACACGGCTCAAAAGTGTCTTTCGGGATTGTAGAATTCAACATCGAATATCTTGTCCTTACACTCTTTCTCAGAATGGAAGAGCCTTCGGCAAACATCGTCACATCACGGAAACTGGCCTTGCCATGATTTTTCACTCCCAGGTTCCAACTTCTTATTGGGTTGAGGCTTCAGCACTGCAATCTACATTATCTATCGTTTGCCAGCTAAAATTCTCGATGGAAAGTCTCCCTTTGAGTTATTATTTGGTACATCTCCGAATTATGAGAATTTCCATTCTTTTGGTTGTCAAGTATATCCTTGTCTACGCGTCAAATAAATTCTCACCACGTAGCACTCCATGTATTTTTAGGGGTTACAACTCGTTACACAAAGGTTTTCGGTGCCTTGATTTATCAACTCATCGTCTTTGTATTACTCGACATGCACAATTTGATGAAACCTAGTTTCCCTTTTCATCGACTACTGCAGTGCAGCCCCTATACGAATTGGACTTCAGTTCGTTTGATGAGCCCAACACTAGTCCACATTACTCAAGCACACCTGGCCCACACCACCAAAGCCCAGCAAACCCAAACACATCCACCACACAACTCGATCCAATTTGTTCCCTCTGCCCGTCTCCATCACACCCGTCTCAACCTTCTCCTCCACCCATTACGGCTGCCTCCAACCTGCAATTGGCCGCCGATCCACCGGAATCGATCGCGCCAACCTCAGTTTACCCATATCCACCACCCGCAGCTGCACCACCGGCTCCTCTTCCGCCAATTTCTCCTCCTCCACCAGCAACAGCACAACACGCTTGCCCTCCACCGCGCCGGAGACCTCGCCCGTCACCACCTCCTCCTTCCCATTCCATGGTTACTCGCGCCCAGGCTGGTAGCTTTTATATCAAACACCAAGCTGATTTTGCGTCTTTGGCATCTCACACACTTTTCCAGTCTCTAATTGCTACCAAGGAACCCAAAGGCTACAAGTTTGCAGCTAAGATACCGGAGTGGCTCGCAGCTATGGACACATAAATGGATGCGCTTCGCGAGAATGACACCTGGGTACTGGTTCATCGTCCTCCCAATTCGAATGTTGTCGGTTCAAAATGGGTATTTCGGACAAAATTCCTTATGGATGGTACGATTGATCGTCATAAAGCTCAAGCTCGCCTCGTTGCTCAGGGATTTACATAAATTCCAGGTTTTGATTTTACTGATACTTTCAGTCCTGTTATAAAGTCTTCAACTGTTCGTATTATTCTATCCCTGTTTGTTAGTAGAAATTGGGTTATGCATCAATTAGACGTCAAAAATGCTTTCTTACACGGCTTGCTTACTGAAACTGTGTATATGGAACAACCCCGGGCTATGTTCAGGGGCTTAGCCAGAACTTAAATTTAAGGGGTGCAAGATGTAATTTTTTTTAAAGATGGATGAGACATTGTTAATTGAACTAGGTTGTAGAATTGAATTGACGTAAATTTTTTATATTTTGAGTATTAACATATTAGTTGAAAATGATAAATAGAGTAAAATTAGCAATCATATTCATCAATAAAATATTAAATTTGTACTATTTTGTAAAAATATAATAAAATTAACATGTTAAATATTAAGGTTCCACGGAGTTTTGGGGGTGCGACCGCACCCATCCTCACCCCATTCCCTTCGCCACTGGCTATGTTGATGCTAACTTTCCCAATCATGTCTGTCAACTTAAAAAGGCGTTGTACGGTCTCAAACAAGCACCTCGGGATTGGTTTCAGCGTTTTATTACCTTTTTGCTTACATTGGGATTTACTTGCAGTCAAGTTGATCCTTCCTTGTTTATTTTCTGCCGTGACTCCCAATTACTATCTTCCTTGTTTATTTTCTGCCGTGACTCCCAATTACTATATCTCTTAGTTTATGTTGATGACATGATTCTCGCGGGTAATGATGCTCTCTGATTCGTCGTCTCATTACTCGCATTAACACAGAGTTTGCTGTCAAGGATTTAGGCCAGCTCAGTTATTTTTTGGGACTGGAAGTTACTTATACATCTGATGGACTTAACCTGAGTCAAGCCAAGTATGCTCGGGACATTCTTTCTCGAGCATTAATGCTCGAATCCAAACCTGTTGCTACTCCCCTAGTTACTGGTCAGTCTCTTATTCTTGCCGGAAAGAACTTCCCTGATCCGACCTTGTATCGCTCCTTGGTCGACGCTCTTCAATACTTAACAATTACCTGTCCCGATCTTGCTTATGTTGTCAATTCTGTTAGTCAGTTTCTGCATTGTCCGACTGATGATCACTTCCAGGCTGTCAAGCGGATTCTGTGCTACGTCAAAGGAACCTTAGATTACGGCCTCCATTTTAAACGTTCTTCTCAACTCTCTGTTATTAGCTACTCTGATGCTAACTAGGCTCGATGTCTTGACACTCGGCCGTTCCACTTATGGCTACACTGTTTTTCTTGGTGACAATCTAGTCTCTTGGAGTGCTAAGAAAAAACCTATTGTTTCTCGCTCGAGTTGTGAATCGGAGTATCGGGTAATGGCCAATACTGCTGCCGAGGTCCTATGGGTTATCAATTTACTTTGGGAGCTTTGTGTTGATCTTACTGCTTCACCGACCCCTTTATGTGATATCAAAGTTATGTGTTCCTTACTCACAATCCAGTTGCCCATAAGCGAGCTAAACACATTGATAACGATTACCATTTTGTTCATGAGCTTGTATTTGCCGGTCGTCTTGTTATAAAGTTTATTCCCTCTCATTTGCAAGTGGCATACATTTTTACTAAGAGTCTTGCCCGTCCTCTGTTTCAACTTTTTCGGTCCAAGCTTTGCGTCGTTTCTCAATCGCCGTTTCGCTTGCGGG
>JAYMSP010005981.1:0-12559 GCA_036897095.1 Plantago elongata | reverse complement strand
AGATAACCTCGGAGCTTTTCCTTGATTTCCCAAACCAAGTACTTCATGTACTCCACGCCTTGATGGTGTTGGTTATAACTTGATTGTCAGGTAAGCTTCTCTTATAACTTTTCAGCTATATTTTTCGAGAGCTTGAAGAGATGACACTACTTGATATACTTATTCAGTATATGGTAGGTTCTCCTTACTTACCCAAGTAATTGGTATCCGTTCTGGAGAATGAGCTTCATAAAGGGTATCTGAAAGTTCAACTCTTTTACGAATTACAATCTCATGTTATAGGTTCAGGACACTTAGAACTACTAGTGATTCTTTGAGCTTGTACTACAAGAATACACAAGAATATCGATGACTTTTAACGACGGATTTTTTTCGTCGTGGCTAGCGACGAATCGCTAGCCATTAAACGACGTCGTTAAGCACAACGACGGATAAACTCTCCGTTGTTAAGTTTAACGAATAATAAGTTTATCCTTATTCGTCGTTATTTAACGACGGATAAGACCATTTGTCATTAAATTTAACGATGGATAAGTTTATCCGTCGTTAAATTTGTTGACCGGATTAATTTAATAAAAAACCAAAAAACTGCGACGGATAAATTATCTATTGTTGACTAACGACGGAAGAAAGATATCCGTTGTTAGCTAACAGCAGATAACTTATCCATCGTTAGGGACGTATATAACGGGAGAAACTTCTCTTCTTCCCCAAATCGTTTTTCCTCCATTTCTTCCCTAACTTTGAACCTTCTCCTCAAATTTGATACTCCGGCGATTCTTGGTCGTTTTCGACGATTCTTGGTGGGATTTTGAAGCTCATGTTTAGGCGGTTGCTTATCTTCCTTCAATTTCAAGTTTCATCCGCTAATTACTTCGGAATCAAGGTATATTGGCTAAACCATAAAGTTTTTAAATTTGGAAATTTTGTTTAATTCGATTAGTTCTTGCAATTAAATGTTTATATGAAGTATATTGTAGTTTGTTTAGCTCATATTAGGTATTATATGGATGTAAATTGATATATGTATGAAGATATAGTACATAAATTAGTTTAATTTGAAATATTAATATGTAGTAGAATTATATTCAGAATTAGTTGAGTGTTATGAGACCGTTATTTTTATTTTTGATTTTGGAAATTATGTTAATTTTGACTAAGTTGAGTAAATGAATGTTTACGGTAGTATACTAGGTTTGTCAACTTTGAGATAAGGAATTGATTCGATTTAAAATTATCCGTCGTAGTAGTTTTGAGACCGTTTGATGATTATACGATGAAATTTAGTAAGACCTAATAAACTTAGATATGTCAGGTTAAAAATGAGTACCGGTCGGGAATGGATGTACTGTCATAATGTAAATGGGAGAGTTTGATGAGTTTTGTGAAAGGACTAGAAGCTTTTGTTGAATTTGCAACGCCACATCCGACATATGTAAATGGGGGGGGGGGGGGGTTTCGACAGAAAGTAGTCCAGGGAAATGATTGATCGAGGTTCCGGTTACTAATTCACTACAAGGTAGTAAACCAGGTTTGCGTAAACCAAAAATGAACCGTGTAGGGGAGGGGAGTCAGGGGCGGTAAAAGGACGTGGGAGAGGTAGTGTAGGGACAAAGAGACGGTTAGGGGAGGCTGTGGGGAGTTCGAAGGGGCCAAGTAAAGGTGAGGAGGAGCAGGGTAGCTTACAAGATGATGTAATTGATGTTGAAACGACAAAGATTGCTAAGCGGTCCTGCCGAGCATTATGAGTTGCCTAAGTTGGAATTCTTGATGGAGACTAAAGTAGGAGTTAGGAAAATTGAAAATTTGAAGGAAAAAGTGGGATGGAATGGTATTGGTGTTGATGCAAGAGGGGCATCAGGTGGGTTTGCTTTGCTCTGGGATAAGACGGTTACAGTGTCGATCCAGAGTTTCTCGACTAATCACATTGATGCTATAGTTTTTTCCCTGATGCAACGACTGCTCCGTGGCATTTTACTGGCTTTTAAATTGAATTTATGTACTTGGGTAAAACCTCTAAGACTATTGGTAAAGATCGTAGACAACGAGGCTGGATTAATCCAAATGTGAAGAACCCTAACAAAATGAATTTGGTACAATTTATGATCCGCCGAGGTTGGTTTACAATCCAGCGTGGCACACCTCCATGTTCCTTGCATGTCAATTGTCATAATTCTCATTTCTTCAACTTTAGTCCTCACTCTTTATTTTACTTTACAGAAATATACTTTTCAAAGTTACATTTTAGTCCTGAAACTTTTCTTCTCGTCCTAGAATTCTAATGATGTGAATTAGCTCATAGGACTTCATTATTGAGATGCATATCGATTTTTCAAAGGAAAGAAAAGAAGGAAGCCTTCTTCCAAGATGGATCCATAATTTATAGGGAAAAATTCGAAAAGAGTATCTTAAGTTGTGATATTTCTGAAAAAGGTACCTTTGGTTGTACCCGTCCGATTTTGGTACCTTAAATTGACATTGTGTCTAATTAGGTACCTCGTGACATGTGGCAGTTTAATTACGTGACACATGACACATTGAGAAATAGAAAAATACGGTGAACCTAATCGTAAATACGATCGTCTTTATTAATTGCAAATAAATCCCAAGTTTTAACAATATTACTAAATTATCCATATAAATATATATTTCAATTGAAAATAAATTATAAAAAAGTAAAAATAAAATCACTTAAAAAATTCAAAAATTCAATTGAAAAGTTTATTGTAGCAAATCACGTTTTTAAAATTTTGATTTATTTATTTATTTTATATGTAATAAAAATGTAAAATATTTTTTTATATTTTCTAAATTTTTTTTGAATTATATTAAATAATTTATACCCATAAATTACAAGAGAGTGATATGTGTCCCCCCTTTTTAAATTTATTTTTTTTATTTATGTTTTCATATATACAAATTTAATTTAAAATTATAATTTATAATTTTTTAAAATTTTTATATATTTGTTTTGTAATTTGAAAATTAATTTTAAAATTAATTTCCCCCCTCTTTCTTCTTTCTTTTAATCTTCTTTTATGTTGATTTTACAAAATAGGGTTGATTTATAATAATTGAAAATTATGTGGTGAAATTGAAAATTATTAAAATTTATTTTATTTGCAATTTCACCCATCAAATTTAAATTTTTTTGTGACACGTGTCACGTAATTAAGCTGTTACATGTCACGAGGTACCTAAATTAGACATAATCTCAACATAATGTATCAAAATCGGCAGTAACAACCATATGTACTTTTTTCAGAAATATCAAAACTTAGGGTACATTTTTTGGATTTTTTCCTATTTTGAAGTGTGGTGAACCAAATTATATACTCCCTCTGTTTAAACTCTCACGTAAGTTTTCTAAATTCTGACTTTTTCACAGTCAATATGATCTTTGACTATGAATTACTCTAAAACGTTAATCTTAAGATCTTCAATAATACTATATTGAAGATCTGCTATGACCAGTTGAGAGTAATTTATGAATAAAATTTAATTTTATTGACTGTGAAAAAGTTAAAACTCAACAACTTGTATGATATGGAGAGATTGAGAGAGTACATTCTTAAGGACCTACTCCCTCCGTCCCATCAAATTTCATACATTAGGGTTGACACGTAGTTTTATGCAAAAAGTTAAAGTAATGATAAAAAAACAAAGAAGGTGAGAAAAAGTGTACTTTTAGTGACAAAATGTATAATTTTTGTGTAAAAGTTGATATTGTTTATTATTTGTTAGTGGTGGGGTAAATTCATTTTCTAATAATGTATGAAATTTAATGGAATGATTAAAAATAATAAATATATAAAGTTTACTGGGACATTGAGAGTAGTATTTTGAATGTTGGAGCCACTTAAAAAATTGAGGTGGTCTCCGTCCGTCCAATTCTAATATTGTACCAAATTTCAATAGATATGAAAAATTAAAAGTAGTGTGACTCCAATTCTAATACTGTACCAAAATTCAATAGATATGAAAAATTAAAAGTAGTGTGACTTTAGAGTAAAATAGAAAAATTTACATTAGACATTATGACAAAATATATATCTCGGTCAAGTACTCAACATGTTTGTATCCTGTTTGGGTGTTTCCGTGTCTATTTTTTACAGTTTTCTTGATACATTTTCTTGTGAAACCGCCAAAATGGTATGTATAGGGATCATTGTGCGACATGGATCCAGAATGGCCCAACGACGTTATCATCAAGAATTCTTATTGAGTTTGGAACATTTCCGAGTTCCAAAACAAAATTTTCATTGTTATCATTTGAGTTGTATCTTCCTAAATTTACAATAATCATACTATTACAAGTATCTTACATTAAATCTATATATATTATTCACAATTTAATTTAATTTATTCCTCATTAACTCAATCTATCACGTACAATAATAATATATACTAACATATAAATCCGCCAGAATAGAAATTAAAACGTTTGAGGGGTCTCTTTGGGGAGTAGAAAATGCTTTTAATAATTGGGCATACTATCCTTTGTTTAAACAAATTTTAACATTCCTCACTTCGATCGAACAATGAAAAAGTTTATCGAGTTTATAATTTTTTAAGATATTTTTGATCACGTTTTAAATTACTTGTCAAATAACCTGAAAGATGGTAAAGGGTGGAGGAACGTAATTAAAAATGGGCATGGAGTGGATCTATGGTGCTTTGGTATCATCGTTATCGTATTGGACATGTTCAGATACTATCTAAAAAACGGCTTCAATGTCGTGAGGGTTGATGGATATGTACACCAAACCAACAAGCACCAAAGTGCGACAATGGTAAAATAGACACTACCGAATTCTCTGAAGAATTGACGGTAAATTATATCCTAGTATGCAACTGTTCACGAGGTTGAGATTCTTTTTGGAGGTGAGATAAGTGTGAGGTGATGTTTTTGTTGATCGAGGTGCTTGTTGAGTATTTTCTGGTAGTTGAGTATTCATTGGTGTTGGAATATGGACTTTGTGTTACCTTTGGCGGTGGTTATATTTGATTTCGAGTTACTTTTAGTTGTGATGTCGAATGAGTTTGTTGGTTTGGACGATGTTCTATTTGTAATTATGTCGTTAAAGGTATTATTTGTGCTCTTGATGCTTATTAATAAAATTTTAATCGTTTAAAAAAGAAAATTCGAACTAATGAAGTATTACTCTTTCATTTCCTTACTCAAAAATAAATGGGAAGTTTGTTACGAGATATTATCTTTTTCCATTTACTATTGATTCCATAATACATACCAATAAACCCTTTCATTTCAGTTCAAACATGTCAATCTTCCTTTCCCTTCTAAAAGACTTTTAATAAGGGCAAGGATTTTCTAGCAGATGACTAGGTCAAGTCATCACAAGCCAATTTTGTTTGGAATAACTCGACTCCAATTTATTTATCGTCATTTTATGAGCTTTTCCTATTCCAACTTCCCTCACTAAAAAGGACATTTAGATGCAACTCATTGTCTAAATAATACCATAATACTATTGACTTTTAATACTTGAAGTCATAAAAGCTGCACTAAAAGACTGAATGTGATTGCACGGTCTCATAATCATCAACCACTTGAGATGATATTTTCCCTTTGTTCTGGATATGATAACATATAAATTAGTCTCAAGGTGATAAAGTGTTTTTCAAGTCGCATGCTAGCTCATTCTCAACTATTGTTCGAGTTGAGCTCGGGTAACAAGAAGCTCAGTTTGGCTATGTTCGAATAACAACAATATTCATAACTAAGATGGAATTAAAAGTATTATCGCTCACGTCTTAATCTAAGGTTGAATAGTTTAGATCGTAACAACTTTCATTCATAAATGATTTATACTCGAATTGCCCCCTAGAGGGCGTCGAAATCAACCATGTATACATATGCACAGGGAGTGTTGCATTCTTCTCAAAATGTATTCTAGATTTTTAGAAATGCAAGTTTTACATTTCAAGGGATGTTTTGAGGGGCTAGAAATTCAGATGCAAATGCCAAATTTCCAAGAGGTGTTAACGTCTTATGTCGATGAGAGATTTCATGAATTCTAGACAAGGTGAAATCACATTCTTTATTATTTCAACAAACACATTAGAATTAAATTAACTTCCACAATGTTCTAAAAGTCTATTTCAAAATCTTTATTATTTCAACAAACACATTAGAATTAAATTTACTTCCACAATGTTCTAAAGTCTATTTCAAAATCTTTATTATTTCAACAAACACATTAGGATTAAACTAACTTCCACAATGTTCTAAAAGTCTATTTCAAAATCTTTCGTGTAACCTAATTTCCCTAGGTCGGCGAGAGTGACACTAGATAAATGCATATTTACATTGTGTAAAATTATTTTCAAAAAGAGCATTATTTTAGTACACATCAAAGCAGGGCGAAACTATGATAAAACACCTATCTTTTCCCATTACAAAAAGACATATTTTATTAAAAATACGTACATTTTGATTAGTAACATGAATAATTTTATTGATGATATAGATTGTTTCTAAATAAGAGGTTCAAGTAGTAACTAGGTCAAGATTTGACACTGAACATAAACTAGCTAACAACTTAGTGCGTTGAAAATCGTACGCATAAACCAGTTTTCAGTGTTTTGACATATATAACACTAAGCTAAACACCAACTAGAAACCTATATAAACATGACTCAACAAACTAGACAACAATATAAATATGACGAAATATAAGTTTTTAGCATATTATATTTTCATAATTCAGCGATCCTCAAGAGGAAAAGGTATTCACTATACGAATATTGATAATGAATACAAAAAAAACTACTAGATATATTCTACGAATATCTCTATATGCAAAACAACTAAGCAATGGTATCTCTACCATTCTAGCTACATATCAATCTCTAGACGATCATATAGAAAAAGTTTAGAAAAATTGGACAACAAATACGTGAATCTACTTTTCGACTTGGAATGTTTACTAGCTATAGCTGGCTTCACATGATTTTTCTTTTCTATATAGGCGTGAGAATCGTCCTTTTACAATGTATAGTTCTATACGAATTGGCGTTATGATCTTCATGAAGTCTTTTCCTAATCGACTTCTAATTGATGAACACGACGAAGTCCTTCTTCCTTTCTTCTAGGATTCCACCAGATCTTTTGTCCTAAAAATATTTACACATACAATATATTCAAAAATGTGAAACTAATATAAAATAACGTTGTAAAAATTACCAACGAAATTAGGTTTTGTTGCAACTTTACCAACATGGGCAATTGGGACAATTTAGGCAATAAAAGTTTTGTTAGAAAAAACTTTTTGCAATGAAAAAATGATATATTTTTGTGCAAAGAATTTTTTTTCAAATAAATACAATTGTAATTGCTACAATAACCATAATGTCTAGCCAATGATTAATCATCAACTCTAGTCAATGGATTATTAACATGCAAACCCAATTATAAACATCAACTCTAGCCAAAAATCTATTAATAACTTTTAATATATGTATATAAAAACTGTCATAATCGCTCGGGTGATCTAGAATATCTATGACTTTTGAATGTATGACATGGGCGTGCTTTATATTTCAAACAAGTACAAGTACTAGAATATAATATACATGTAAGTCAAACACATAAATCAGCAACTTAATTTGGAGCTATATAGAAAACATTAAAGTTGGTAAAATCACCAATCGTCACCGTTGGCAGAATCTCCTCGATCTACTAATTAATTACCTTTTCCAAATCAAATTACGGATTAGAGTGCTACTGAGTGCAAAATCCAAATGTCAAATTTGTTTAGCTACCATTTGGTTGCCCTCTAGTGCAATTGGAGAATCGATGCGAGAGAATGCTAGAATCTAATATATTTCTGGTTGAGTAACCGCTTTTATAGAGATTAAAAATGATACACAATCATTATAATGTGTGTTTGGTTCTTAAAGTTTTATAATATTATTCGATCGAAAATTTTACAAACATTTATTATTAAATATTAATTCGTGATTAAAGTTGGAGACGGTTGACCAGAAAAAGTTAAAATAAAACACTTGAGATAGAACGGATGGAGTAGAAGTCACTGACATGTTGTTAAACAAGTTTGTCGAGGTTACTCTCCCACAAATTTGAGTGTAAAATGTAACTATTTCTTGCCAGATGGTGCAAATTATAAAATTCATCTTGTCCCGTCCCACTATTGGTTGGATATATATATGTGTGTGTGTTCTTCAAGATGTTGTTGGTTTTGTTTGTAATCTTTGATTATTCCGGAGTCTCTTTCGCTTGGTGTTGACTTTGGCTCTTGTGGAGCTTTTGTATTCTTTTCACGTGCATTTGTTATGTCAGTGAAACGTTGTTAATTTTAATGAAACTTTATCGATTAAAAAAAACAAAGATGAATTATTAGTATAAATGCCAATTCTCCAAGGGAGATTAGCAGGCAAATCTTGCTGAGACTGTGAGCCAACGACTCATAGTTCAACCAAATTGCAAATCAGACCTTTTTACTTCTCAGAATTTGTAGCCAAACTCCCAAATTCCCCTTAATTTGAAAGTGGTTTAACTATGAGTCTGTGAAGATCTAACTTGGTTTGTAACTTGCAAGGACGAGATCTGTCATGATACAAACTTACCAAACCGGAATCCGGTTGAAGTTTGTTGGCTGAACTGCATATGTTAAATAAACCGGCAGTTAATTAGTCTAGTTTAAGAATACAGAGCAATTCTCTGTCTCATTTGATATTGTAATCTTCATTTTCATCCATGTTAAAATATAAGAAGTGTAAACCGGATGGAAAGTGAATTATGTATTACTTGAGTGAATGAGAAAGTTTACAGAGGCGGCTATATATAGCCGGAGAATGCTTAACTTAATTTCATCTAGGTTTACAACATAAACCAAAATAGACAAATAAAATTGATACTCATACAACCTTCGTGCTCCTTTGGCTCCATAATCCTACCGTTGATTTTGAGATAGACGGACGAGATTGAAAAGTACCAAAGCGGTACTCGCCTGAAACCTAAGTGCAGAGCTTTGGCTTCTTCCTTGGGGAAGACGACGAAAACTGTAGCAATGCAGGAAACGCCTTTGCCTTTCTTTTGTATTAAATGAATTCCGATTTTCTCTTTGATCCTTTTGCGTTTCTTTCCCATTCACTTTAATCACAAATTCCTTCACGCCTTCATAAGTAGTCCCTGTGTTTTCAAATTCTTTGCTCTTAACTTTTGTTAAATTGCAATGTGATCCCAAATCTTTTTCTTTGATACTCTTTAATTTTAATATTCCCCCTCAGGAGGAACGTATGGATTTTTTACGTTCATCTTGTCAAATGCTTTGCTAAGATTTGCAGAACTCACTGACTTAGTGAAAATTTCTGCCAATTGATCTTGTGACTTGATGAAATCGATTTCTATCTTCTTTTTCTGTCAATCTCTCTCAAATGAAATGACAATCCACTTCAATGTGTTTTGTTCTTTCATGAAACACTGAATTCCATGTCAGATGAATAGTTGATTGATTGTCACAAAGTAACTTCACAGGTGTTAATATGATATTGAGATCCTTTAACAGACTAGTGATCCACATGATTTCACAACAAGTAAAAGCCATGTATCTATACTCAGCTTCAGTTGATGATCTGCTAATTGTCACCTAATTCTTTGATTTCCAGCTAATTAAGGAATCTCCCATGAATACACAATAACCTGAAGTGGACCTTCTTGAGATGGGACATCCTGCATGGTCTGAATCACTGTATGTTGTGATATCCACATTTTCATTTTTACTCATGAAGATTCCTAATTCAATATCTCCTTTTAGATATCTAACAACTCTAAGAACTCCGGTTAAATGATCTTTACATGGAGTTTCCATAAAATTGACTCAAAATACTAATTGCATATGCAATGTTTGGTCTGGTTATTTCCAAATAAATTAATTTTTCAATCGAAGGTTGGGTCTTTTAATGTTCTGAACTATCAGGAAGATATTTCACATTTTGTTCTATTGGACTGATTGTAGGCTTACATCCTAATAGTCCTGCAAGTTCAATAATTTTTGTTGCATATTTCTTTTGTGATATATGTATTCCAATTTCATTTCTTGCAATTTCTAAACTAAGAAAATATTTCAGATTTCCTAAATCTCTGATTTTTTGAAAGTGTGTTTTCAAATTTTCTTTAATTAACTTAACTTCTTGTGATTTTTACTTCCAATAATTTTGTCATCTACATAAATCAACAATGATATTAAATTGCCATTGTTTTTATTATGTTTAGAAAATAGTGAATAGTCACTAACGAATCCTAACCCTTTTTGATAGCAAGTGAGTTTAAAGTTTCACTGTCTTGAAGCTTGTTTCAATCCTTAGATTGATTTATTTAGCTTGCAAACATGTGTGTAATTATTTGTTTCCCTCTGAAGCTTGAATACCATGTGGTATTTGCATGTAAATGTCTTCTTCAAGGTCTCCGTTAAGGAAGGCATTGTGCACATCTAATTGACTTAAATGCCAGTTCAGTTTAGCTGCTAATGCAAGAAGAATTTTCACTGTAGTTAGTTTTGCAACTGGACTAAAAGTCTCAGTGTAATCAAAACCATACTTCTGTGTATATCCCTTTGCTACCAACCTTGCTTTGAATTTATCTATATTTCCTTCAGAATTCAATTTTGTTTTGAATACATATTTACACCCTATATCTTTGATATTACCAGTCTTCCTGACAATTTCCTAGGTATTATTATCTATAAGAACTTTTAACTTTTCAGATATGGCTTTTCTCCAATGTTTTTCTTTACTTGCCTCTTCATAATTTTCTGGTTCATGTATTAATGCAAGATTGATTGCATATTTTCTGAATTTATCAGAAAATTTGTCGTATTCCAAAAAACTTGAGATTGGATATTTAATTCTATCAAGTTCCTTCTGAAATGTATATGATTTTGCCTAATGATGGCAAATATCTAGGCTTGAAGGTAATTTTCTTTTCCTTGAAGTTCTTCTTAATTGAGTACCTGCATTTTCCAATATTTCATTTGGATTTTCAGGTTCTTCTTCTTCCCGTGGTATTTCTTCTTCCATGTAATCCTCATTTTCTTGTTATGAGTGATCATTGTCATCAATGTCTATTGCAGTGCTAATTTTATTGTATTCATTTATCTAGTCATAGCTATCCATAGCAGATGCTTTTAACTGTCTTTCTTCATTTTGTTTGTTATTTTTGTAGGGAAATACAGTTTCAACAAAAATCACATTCTAATACATCTTTTATTTAAGTCAAAAATTTTATAACCTTTTGTGCTTGAAGCATAGCCAATAAAGATACATTTAAGAGATCTTGAATCATTCTTTGTTCTTCCTACAGATCCAGTGCAAGAAAAACACAAACATGCAAAGATTTTAATCATTGAGTAATCTGGTACTTGTTATAGAACATTTCAAATGGTGTTTTATTATTGAGAAAATTTTACTTTTCACTAGAACCTTTTAGCCCGATTTGATTTTACACCCAGACCTTTTTTTGTTTTTGGAGTTTGCACTTGAACGTTTGTCAACAGAACGGCTTCACACAAAGGTTGGATGGGCTACTAGCGTCCGTTAATTGAGGGCAAAACTGTCATTTCGCATATCATTTTCCTCCCACTCACCCGTGTTCCCTCCATTTCTCACACCATAAACCCTAATTCTATCCCCAATTCTTTCCCCAATTCTCAACCTTGCCAATTACTGTCCAATTCCCAAAATTGGTTGTAAATCGAAGATGCCGGATGATCCAGTGCCAACAATTTGTCAGTGTAAGGTTTAAAGTGATCGAATTACCTCTTGGACTGACAGACATCCTGGGCGGAGGTTTGAAAGATGTCGTTTCTTTGGGGTATGTGATCTGTGTTCATTGCTGGTATAGTTTGTGCTTTGCTAGCTTGATTTCGTAGTGAAATATGTTGATTTCAGATGATTTTTCTGGTTTTTTTTTGTTTCTGCATCTTCTCGGTTCATTACAGACTAGACGAGCATGTGGGCACTGGACTTGGATTGACCCGGAGATGTGCAAGCGGTCGAAAGAAATAATCCCTAGGTTACTGCGTAAGATTAATGGGTACGAGGCAAGAACGAAGGATTTGGAGGAAGAAAATGTCCGCCTGAGAGCCGAGAACATGAATCTTCGAAAAATGGCAATTGGACCATCTGGTGGTATATCAGAGGACGAGGTGAAGAATGAGATAGATGAATTGAGTGCTCGGATTTAGGAGCTACGTCTTCGAGTAGGAATATGAACTTGTATTGTGTTGTTGTCAATGTATGAACTAGTATGGAGATTGTTTTGTGACTTTTATTGTGTTATCGTTAATGTACGAACTAGTATGGAGATTGTGTTGTGTTATTGTAGAAGACCTGATGTTGGAATGCAATTTTCATTGTTGTGGAGGGCCTGGACAGGTTATTACAAAACAAGTTTGTTGTTTTTGGCACTGACATGAGAACTTGAAGATTGATAAGTGACGCTGTAAATTTGTACATATAGTGTCACTCGACACACAAACCTTTTCATACATTGCCAGTTTACACCACTAACTTTGCA
>JAYMSP010005980.1:0-12562 GCA_036897095.1 Plantago elongata | reverse complement strand
TATATATATATATATATATATATATATATATTATGTCACATGGGCCAACATGGAGGTAAATCATGTAAAATGGGCTACAAGTAAATAAATTGGGCTATAAGTGAATGGACCTTCTTCTTATATGGAAATGATTCTCTTCTAAATATTATAAATAGAGGAGAACCCTCCTTCATTTTCACACACCAAGAAGACATCAAGAGATCAGAAGCTGCAGAGCGAAAGCCCAAGCAAGCAAAAGAGTCTCTCATCTTCTCAAAACCCGCCAAGAGCAAGAACCCTCTCACTCTATCAGGATCCACCTTGAAGTTCTAGCAAGCATTCAAGAAGTTCATCCGGAAATTGAAGAGAAGTCGCCATTTGATCCAAGAACTTATTCACTTGGAGAAACATTATTGGATGATCAACCACGGCCGAAGGAAGATCAAATCTGAAAGCCATCACGAAGCCCAATCAACGTTCTACGAGATCTTCGCCACAAATATCCTTCAATTCAAGATTAAGCTCAACAGCCCTTGAAGAAACATTCCCAAAGGCCACACCTCCTCTAAAGAAGATCAAAGACCAAGCTTCTGCAACGATTCAAGAGTGTTCTTCGTGGAATTCATCCAATCACCAAGAAGTTCGTCATTGTTCGTCTCAAGACAATCCCAAATCCGCAATTTGATCCGAGAACAAGCCAAGTAGCCCTAGAATCGACGTTTTTCCACGACATCGAAGTCAAGATCTTAGAGCAAAGACTTTGAAGGTTCAAGTTCACCACTTACGAAGACAAGAATCATATGATTAGAATAGAGATTGTACTTCGCATTATCAAGATCAATAAAAATATTATTTGTGCAATTTTATTTGCTACAAATTTTTGGCACGCCTAGTGGGACATCTCTACCTGTCATCTCTAGTCATCATCTAAGGAAAACAAGAAAGCTGGTCCAAAAAGCATGTAACAAAACCACAACGCAACTATCGGAGGATGTGAACTTTAAAGGTCCCGAAGATCAACCAAAGCATCTCCATGCACCCGAAGCTATCCTCAAGGCACTTGGTACGAATACCGGTGAGAATGATGGAGATGAAGCCTCAGGAAGTAGCGGCACTCAACCACCATCTCCTCGCCAAGCAAGTGTTCCCCAAACCAGCTTGGATACTCAATTACTAGCTTTGACAAAGTTATGGAATTCCTAATGAAGCGCACTGAAGAACAAGACTTAAGGATCTCAAAGCTCTTAGATCGGGAATCTATGGTTCAGAAACTCTAGAGTGTAGAAGGAGTTGAAACTAGCAAAATGGGAGAAAAACGCTATGAAGAGCATAATGAACCACCATACAAGTAACAACAGCCAAATTTGAAAAGGAAGCAAACCGATGAAGAAGGGATGAAGTGTATATATGTAGACCACCACTCTTCCATAGTATGAGCCTTTTGGGGAAACCCAAAAACAAATCCGTGCGGGCTCCAGCCCAAAGCGGACAATATCGTACCGAGTGGTGGACCATCAATGCGTAACCTTGCCGGCCCATTAGTGACCGGGTCGTTAGAAATGGTACTAGAGCGGGACTATCCGGATTACGGTAACTAAATGCCATGCGGGACAAAGTGCGACACTGTATGGGCGGTGGGAGCCACCTCTTGAACCTGTAGGGGCCACCTATAGAAACCTACACGGATGGTTGGTCCCAGGACCACCCCAAGAAAGGTTGACGAGGATGTCGAGAATTTAAGGGGGTAGATTGTAATACCCAACATCCCACATCGCTTGTGAGTGGAAGGGGTGAAGGGTATGTATGTAGACCACCACTCTTCCATGGTATGAGGCATTTTGGGAAAACCCAAAAATAATCCGTGCGGGCTCCGGCCCAAAGCGGACAAAATCCTACCGAGTGGTGAGCCAACCATGCATAACCTTACTGGCCCAATGGGCCGGGTCTCGGCCCATTAGTGGCCGGGTCGTTACAGTAGAAGGAGTTGAAACTAGTAAAATGGGAGAATAACACTATGAAGAGCATAATTAACCACCATACAAGCAACAACATCCAAATTTGAAAAGGAAGCAAACCGATGAAGAAGTGCTAATCTCCTCGGAATGAATGATCCCAACCAACCAATTCAAAGTGCTCATCATGGATGCCCTGAAGAAGAAGCTTGATGAAAGCTCCAAATCATTTTTCACTTACAGCAAGCCATACACGCGAAGGATTGATAATTTGAGGATGTCAAATGGGTACCAACCACCTAAGTTTCAGCAATTTGATGGCAAAGGAAGTCCAAAGCAACACATTGCCCATTTTGTTGAAACATGCAACAATGCCGGAACCTATGGTGACCAGCTAGTGAAGCAGTTTGTCTGTTCATTGAAGAACAACGCATTTGATTGGTATAACGACTTGGAGGCTGGATCCATGGATAGTTAGGGTCAACTGGAGCAAGAATTCCTCAACCGATTCTATAGTACAAGGAGAAATGTTAGCATGATTGATCTCACCAATACACGCCAGTGTAAGGAAGAAGTCGTCATGGATTACATTGACCAATGTAGGAATTTGAGTCTCAATTGCAAGAATCGAATGTCTGAAGCCTCTGCAATTGAGATGTGCATACAAGGAATGCAATTGGCTCTCCAATATATCCTTCAAGGAATCATGCCATGCTCATTTTGAAGAACTAGCAACTCGAGCTGACGACATGGAGTTGAGCATAGCTACGAGTGGAATTGATGGTCCTCCTTTGCAAGAATCACGGAGGATTGACACAAGGAGAGGGGGTGAAAACCCCAATTTAAATCTAGGGAAGCAAATGTAGCAAACATCGCAAAGATCAATGTGGAGATAAGTAAACCAAGTGAATCAGGAAAACTACGAAGCCAAGTTCCATCTCGCATGGTGCGAACCGAAGATATCAAAGTATCATGTGGAGAAAGTCTTAAGGTCAAAGTGGTGACAATAATTCACACAAAATTCCAAGATAACATCGAAGATAAAACCGAAGATGTTGAATCATCATATCACATCACTCTGAAAAACTGCGATGTTATTGAAGAAGAAGATGCTGAAACGGCACCCTCGGAATTTGAAGATGGGGTAAAAGCAACCATAGACGAACTCAAAGAGACCAATCTTGGAGATTCAAGTGATCCCCGACCTGTTTTTGTAAGCGCTTTGTTGAGTGTTGATGAAGAAGCATCCTACATCTCCTTGCTGAAAGATTTCATAGATGTCTTCGCTTGGACATACAATGAAATGCCTGGACCCAATCCAAGATAGTCGTACACTAGCTCGCAGTAAAGAATGGAATTCGTCCTTTCAAGAAAGCCCAACGACGATTTCATCCTCAGTTCGTCTCGCCAATCGAAGCGGAGGTGAATAAGCTAATTGAAGCTGGATTCATTCGAGAAGTCAAATACCCCACTTGGATCACAAGCATAGTCCCGGTCAAGAAAAAGAATGGACAAATTCGAGTGTGCGTGGATTTTAGAGATTTGAATTGCACATTCCCTAAAGATGATTTCCCATTACCTATACCAGAACTCATGATTGATGCCACTATTGGTCATGAAGCACTATCCTTCATGGATGGATCAGGGTACAATCAAATTCGAATGGATCCGAAAGATGAAGAGTTGACAACATTTCGAACTCCAGAAGGGATATATTGATATAAAGTGATGTCGTTTGGCCTTAAGAAAGCATGCGCTACTTATCAAAGAGCAATGCAAAAGATATTTGATAACATGCTTCACAAGAATGTTGAATGTTATGTTGATGACTTAGTGGTGAAATCAAAGAAGCGTACAAATCACTTGCATGACTTGAAAGAGGTTTTTGAGCGGTTAAGAAAATACCAGTTAAAGATGAACCCTTTAAAATGCGCATTCGGAGTTAGTTCTGGAAAGTTTTTGGGTTTCATTGTTCAACATCACGGAATAGAGATCGAGCAAGCCAAAATTGATGCTATCACGAGAATTCCTGAACCAAGAAATATACACGAACTCAAAAGTTTGCAAGGGAAAATAGCTTACCTTAAAAGATTCATATCCAACCTTGTTGGAAGATGTCAACCGTTCAGCCCCCTTATGAAGAAACACATTCCGTTCGAATGGGACCAAGCGTGTAGAAATGCAATTGAATGCATCAAGTCATATCTTATGAAGCCACCGGTCTTGGGAGCACCGATACTAGGAATCCTGTTGATTTTATACATCACGGCACAAGAACGTTTTGTAGGAGCATTGTTGGCTCAAGAAAATGATAATGGGAAGGAAAAATGCACTTTATTATTTACGTAGAACCATGACACGAAATGAGTTGAAGTACTCCCCCATAGAGAAACTTTGCTTGGCTCTCGTGTTTGTGATTCAAAAATTGAAACATTACTTCCAGGCACAAATGATTCACTTGGTTTCAAAGGCAAATCCAATGAAGTACGTTATGTCAAAATCGGTACTTTCAGATAGACTTGTCAGGTGGTATTTGCAGATCCAGCAATCTGAAATCATATATGTGCGACAAAAATCCGTCAAAGGGCAAGTCTTGGTCGACTTCCTAGTTGATCATCCAATACCTGCATAATTGGGAGCTAACAGAAGATCTTCCCGATGAAGACGTTATGACAATCAAAGTGACTCCTTCATGGGAAATGTACTTTGACGAAGCCTCACAGAGGAACAGTGCTGGAGCAGGAGTTGTGTTTCTCCTACCCAATGGCGAAGTTCTCCCGTACTCATTCACTTTTACCCAAAACTGCTCAAACAACGTCGCGGAGTACCAAGCATTGATTCTTGGATTAGAGATTGCGGTAGAGGCAAACAGAACACATCTCAACATCTATGGGGACTCCAAGCTCATAGTAAGCCAAATCCTATGAGATTATGATGTCAAAAAATCTAAGTTAGCCCAATGTGTAAACAATGCTAGAAATTGATCGGGCAGTTGGAAGATGTGTCAATTGAAAATGTTTCACGGGGAAATAATGGTCGCGCTGATGCTCTAGCAAAACTTGCCTCCACCATCATAATTACTAACAAGAAAATCCATTTCCCTGTTTGTCAAAACTGGATTATTCTGCCGATTCTTGGAGATAATGAAGGTGATGAAGAGAACCATGGCGTGGAAGTTTACGATGTTGAGAAAGAAGATTGGCTACAACCCCTAGTTGATTACTTGAAATACGGGAAATTGCCTCATTAGTTTCGCCATAGAGCGGAGATTAGACAACGATCATCTCACTTGATATATTATAATGATACACTCTATAGGCGCTCATTCAATGAGGTATTTTTACGATGCCTTGGGGACGAAGAAGCCATGCAAGCGATGAAAGAAGCACGTTCTGGCATTTGTGGAGCCCACCAGTCGGGTCCGAAACTGCACTTTCGGATAAAAAGAATGGGATACTACTGGCCCACAATGGTCTGAGATTGTATGGAATACGTACAAATATGTCAGCCTTGTCAATTTCATGCAAATTTCATCCATCAAACACCTGAACCACTTCACCCAACTATCGCCTCGTGGCCCTTTGACGCATGTGGATTAGATATAGTCGGTCCAATGACAGAGTCCTCTGGTGGCCATTTATACATCTTGGCAGTGACTGACTACTTTTCCAAGTGGGCGGAAGCAATTCCATTGAAAGAAGTAAAGAAAGATAACATTGTTGACTTCATACGTTCCAACATCATCTTCCGGCACAATGTTTCCCGCTACATAATTTCAGATAGTGGAAAGCCATTATGTAATAGTGTGATTAACAAGTTGTGCCAACAGTTTGCATTCAAACAAAGAAAATCTTCAATGTACTATGCAGCAGGAAATGGCCTCGCAGAAGCCTTCAACAAAACATTGTGCAACTTGTTGAAGAAGTAGTAGCAAAGTAAAAAAGAGATTGGCATGAGAGAATAGGAGAAGCCTTGTGGGCTATAGGACGACACATCGAACTCCTACATAGGCCACACCTTATGCATTAGTCTACAGTGTAGAGGTTGTTCTTCCCTTAGAGCGACAAATCACATCTCTGAGGATCGCAATCTAAGAAGGGTTGACTGGTGAAGAAAATGCTTGCCTCCGAATAGAAGAGTTAGAATCATTGGATGAGAAAAGATTGGAAGTCCAACAAAGACTCTAATGCTATCAAGCACACATCTCTAGAGCTTTCAACAAAAGAGTTCGCCCTCGTTCCTTCCAAGTAGGAGATCTTGTACTTGCTGTGAGAAGGCCAATCATCATAACCAACAAAACTGGAAAAAAGTTCACATCGAAATGGGATGGACCATATGTTATCAAGGAAGTATATACCAACGGTTCGTACAAACATAGAGCTAATGATGGATTGAGAGTTGGCCCCATCAATGGGAAATTCTTGAAACACTATTACCCATAAATTAAAAAAAAAGAAAGAAAAAAAGAAAAGGAACGCTCCTGGCCCGCACGAGTTTAAACTGCATACGGTAACCACTAATGGCATACATGATGGGAAATTCTTGAAACACTACTACCCATGAATTAAAAAAAAAAGAATGAAAAAAAGAAAAGGAACGCTCCTGGCCCGCACGAGTTTAAACTGCATACGGTACCGCCAATGGCATACATAACATGTGGCTAAACTGTTAACTCGTCTCACCTCGTCTAAGGTGGCTAAGTAATAGATACCCCTAACCCGTACGAGTTTAAACTGCATACGGTAACCACCAATGGCATGACATGTGGCTAAACTGTCAACTCGGCTCACCTCGTCTAAGGTGGCTAAGTAATAGATACTCCTGGGTCGCATGAGTATAAAATGTGCATGGCCCCCCCCCCCCCCTTCAATCATAAAGTCGTCTTTGAACTACGTCTTCACTTGATCCTCCTGTGGAGGTACGTAGGCTACATAGTATATTCTAAGTTCAGTCATAAGTATCATTATTATGTGTTTGTTTATCTAAAGCAATACAATACTTGATACAAAATTATGAAGAAGAAATATAAAAAAAGGAAAGACTATATTATTCATCTCAAAAGATAATAATATTTGTTACAAGAGTAAATGCAAACGGAAACAAAAGACAACAAAATGGAAACATTAATCTGTAAAGGGATTCATATGCTTCAATTCTTCATGGGCAGCGTCCAAGTCAACCCTAAGAGTATCTAACTCCTTCCGGACTTTATCGGTCGGCAATAGGGTGTTGTCCAAACCAACAACTTCTTCCTCTATCTTGGTAACATCTATCTCCATATCTCGACGGAATGTTACCCTAAGCTCAATAAACTCCTCAAAAATTTTGGCCTTCTTCTGAAGAGATTTGAGCTTCTTCTCCATGGATTTGACTTCAATAGACTCCTTAGCCAGATTCTCCTTAGCCTCCTCAAGACGGGCCTTGGATTCAATGATACTTTGGGCAAGTTATTCATCAGAAGGCATATCAACAATAGCAGACTTTGCATGATCAAACTTAGCGGCCTTCTCAAAGAACGAATCAAACAATGCATTCAATGAAGGATGATCTACGGATGAGAAGCGCTCCAACTTTCAAAGACAATCAGAATTTCATCTTTAAGGCTTGACACCATATCTAAGGGAGTTCTTGGTGAGTCTAGTGATCTGATTAGTGTTGTGTCTGAAGAGTTTCCGTTCAGCTTTGGAAATTTCTTTGAGCCCGACCCGGAAGACTTTTGAGTTTGCAAAGATAGTGATGAACTACTACTAGATCATGAAGTTGAGCAAGTTTTGTGGTGCGGCCCAAGCGTAAGGCCCCCACATCAATACCCGCTCGTCGTGAAGGAGCTGTAACCACAAGTTGAGAGTAGAAAGATACTACCTCTTGTTAAATATTTATGTCTCTGTAAATGGTACGACCATCCTCCGTCTCAAGTCAGTGAATCCCAATCCTTCGGTTATTTTCCCTAACTTGAGCATGCAAAGAGGCGGAGTTTTCATCGCCTAACCTAATCCAATCCACCATCGCCTTCTGACAAAACACTTGCTCTTCAACATTGATTCATTCAACAAGCTCCGACGAGGCATCCTTGATCTACCGAATTAAGTTTGGGCAGAATCAATTATGTTATAGCTCCATTTGCAGTTGGTGTAGCCGTGCACGAGACTGCTCACTCCGATGAGCAGCATGTTGTACGCCCCATGTGCAGTCCATGTATCACCGAATTCAGTCTTTTTAACTTCATCCATACCCGTTCTTGAGGTTTGTGCGTAACCAACGCTTGCCCAGCTCGAGAAACTGGGAAATCGCCAAGGTACGCAGTAGCATTAATAAATTTGAAACATCCCTTTCGTGGTTGTGATGGTAAAAAATTTCAAAATCATAGCGGGGAGTGATCAGTTATCCTAGGAGTCAGTACCTCAAGCTCAACCCGTGGATTTTTCAGGAACCACTGAGCATTCTGAATTGCCCGATCAATATGAGAGTAGATGCATGGTACCATATTCATGGATATTTGACCAATTAAAGTGCTCTCCCAGTATATAGTGAGTTTGAATAATCCAACCTCATCCATCATCTCCACAAGGTCCTTATAGTCATACTCCGTCACTGGGTTCCCTCCTACGCGATCAGCACCACTCATCACATTATTGAAATCCCTTACACAAATCCATTGCTCCTGGATACTAGCTGCCAAGTTCCGGATATCTTACCAGAGATGGACTCAATTTTGCAATTGATTATGGGCATAGATAAAGGTGACCAACCCTCTATCCTCACCACTCGAGTCAAACCATCGGCAATGCAGGATTTGGTCCGTACAACTCAAGAATACAACCCGATTAAGAGCCGGATCCCATGCTACTCAAAGTCATCCTAATACATGGGACAAATAATTATCCCAGATCGGGTACCAAAACATTTTGGTATTCTCATTTTATTTTCCTCTTTCACTCTAGTTTCTAGAAGGGCCTCTATGCATATATTCCAATCAAGGAGATGGGAGCCAATCTCCTTATGTTTAGCTACCTTATTCATTCCCCTAACATTCCAGATTAACATCGTTCGCGGTTCTAGCCTTCCCCAGAACCAGATCCAATTTCTAATGTAGAGAAACCATTTCGCATAACCAAATTAGCCTCCAGCACGCTACGGCTACCGTCATTCCCAGCTTGGCAAATTGGTGAAGACCTCCAACTCTAGATAGTAGTCCAACCATGCTAATCTGTAACAGACACATAAACATTGGGGACTACCTTTCATTGTGCATCATTAGTCAGCTCAGGGGCAGGGTCAGCGGGAGGGGCAGGAGCAGCAGGTAATTGTCTTCCTGTTGGAACCCACACATTACCCAATCCATTGTAAACACCGGCCTGTCTATCAACAGAGTGTACCGAGCGGCCTCGAGGTTGTTTATTACCATCTCCACAAGTGTGTCCCACCTTCTGGCACTTTGGGCAAAATAATGGTTTCCATCCATATTCAATAGTCTGCTTGATTAGGTTCCCCTGGTGATCCTTAATCTTAATCCAATGTCGTAGTTCATGTGTGATATCCACCTTAATGAGTATACATGCATATGAGATCCTTACTTTCTTTGTAGTGCATTCATTAGTGAATTTTGGTTCTCCAAGCACACTAGCAATCTTACCCAAGCTCTTCATAGACCCCACATATATAGCGGGAGTTGAGGAAATTTCACCCATATTTGTGCGACTCAGAGCATATCCTCTTTAAGCAAAAAAATTCTAGTCTAGTGTCTCAGGATCATAGGTCTGCCATATATGTAGTAAGGTCCTCCCAAGTCCACAACATTCGTATCGTTCTCTGATTTAAACAGGATGATGAAGAAACCATCCTCATTATAGTATAGGTCAGGTAGGGAAATAAAGTTCCACACCTTAATCACGAAGTTCTTGACAACATTCATGGTAAGGGAATTATCAATGACGTACATGATAAGGTTATTCTTCCAAAAATTGAGTTCATCTTGGATATACTCATCGTCTATTTCCACCACCACCTCTCCCTCAACCACGGGAGGTGGGCAATATGCAATGGTCAACCCACGATCAAGAGCACGGTTTCCTCGAATAATATCGACCCAAGCAGTAGGTGGATGGTTCACGTGTTCAGGTTGGGATACGGGTTTCATTCTCTATATTCGGTTTTCCAATAATCCTTGGGTCAGATTTCGTTGGGTCAAAAGCCCCACCAGCCAAAGTCAAATCATCCTAGGTCACT
Source organism: Plantago elongata (assembly GCA_036897095.1). Lineage (NCBI taxonomy): Eukaryota > Viridiplantae > Streptophyta > Magnoliopsida > Lamiales > Plantaginaceae > Plantago > Plantago elongata. The sequence goes on along the minus strand of JAYMSP010005980.1, from coordinate 2,405 downwards.
GAAGCATCACGGCTCAATAGTTTTCTATTGAGCAAAATCCGGTGGGTCAAAATCCACCTCATCCACATTCGAACCGGTGGGTTTAGGAGCAAAATCTGGTGGGTCACTGGAAGCATCATGCACAGAGCTCCAGTCAGCAGATTCCGGTAAGACATATTGTGGTTATCGTTCACAGGGGCAAGGGATGACTGTCGTTCCCGATTCGGCGTGATAGAGGATTCCGACAATCCAAATTCGGAGACAGGTAGCAAATTGCGAGTATCGTCATCCTCGGCTAACATGGAACAAGATGGGGTGGGAACGGTAGGGGCCAAGACTCTACGTGGTCGCCCGATCGGTTGCCGTGTCATTGACTCCACCGGCGCCGTTCGTCTCTTATCGGCATCGCATCTAGGGTTTCAAATTTGAATTTCTCTCATTGTGTTAGAGAGAGAAAGTAATTTTACACTTTGAAGTCTTATCTTTGTTTCGGTGTGTAACCATAATATTTATAGAGTTCTGCATACTTGTTCTGTGTCAATGTTAGATGAGTATCCCAAATAAAAAGTTTTGCGATTTGTACGTGAGTTATAATAAAAATATGTGTCGATTTTTAAGGTCGGAATAATACTTCAAGATCAGCTCATGACCAAATATAGTCGGTATATGGTAACATGTCATTGCACAATTGAAGTGGGGTGAATAGTACACTTTCTTTCGAGACTTCTTCTGCAAGAATTTTAGATTTAGGACTTGGGCGTGATTGGACTACAACAATTTTATGATAGATGATTCACTTAGAAATTAGAATTGAATAGGTGCACAAACGAGCAAAAATAGAATGTGCGGAAAACAACATGTTTTGATTCAACTGTCTGAAGGAGGGAGATGAATTTTTGTAAACAGTGTACTTACTTCCTTGTATGTATACCTGCTATAATTCACTAAGCCTCCTGCTTCTGTTTTTAATGCTATTGACTCAATGATTTCCAAATTCTTTTGAGGCACCACTAATCTAGTTAAGAAATAAAATTAATTTGTCCATGTGGAAACCTCTATGTGCCCCCATTAGAGGAATGGGGTTAGGGGTGAGAAATCTTGTAGATATGTGCTCAAATTTTACTACGAAACCTTGGTACTGGTTCAGAGAACAAACTCCTTATGGGCTAACTGTTTGCTCACTAAATATTGTAAAAGAAAACTATCCTAGGTTGATTGTAAAAAGAAACATTGATTCCCAAGTTTGGAAAATGATGTTAAGTGTGAAGCATGTTGTTGAAATGAACTATTTTCGGAAGTTAGGCTTTGGAAATGGTTAATTTTTGCAAGATGCATGGTCAGAGCAAGGGATACTAGAAGAAAAGGCATTGGTACTAGTGGATCCTTTGGAAGTTATACAGAACTTTGGTGATGGAAACTCTTGGGACTAGCCTAAGTTATTTGAAAAGCTCCCTCTCCACTAGGCTGCCCAGCTATTCTTTATCCCTTTCCTTGATGCTATTCAAGCTCAACCAGTTTGGAGTGGCTCATCTAATGGGCAATTCTCCACTAAATCAGGTTGGAACATGGTAAGACACTCTCTTCCTAATAAGGTTCAACTGTCGGGGTAATAAATTTTCTACTAATGTTTATGTGTTTTGGTGGAAAGTGTTATATATTTGGCTTCCTATGGATGAGGTTTTAAAGCAAATAAGCATAATTATTGTTTCAAAATGTATGTTGTAGGTTAGAAGAAATCATTAACCATGTTTTGCTCTTATATGTAGAAGTTAATAAAGTATGTGTTTCATTTTCTGGTCTTTTTCAGATCCAATTAAACCCTCATTCTAATGTACTTAGAAGATACAAGCATTGGTTATATTCTGTTAGAAATATCTTTTAGTATTTTGATCAATCACCATGTAACTTATATTTAGTACAGAAAGGTGATTAGTATTCTCGATTCACTTGAACATTGTAAAGAGAAAATCACTTAGTATGTTAGTCTAGTTAAACTTGTATAGGATTGTTTAGGTCTCTGAATGTAATTTTTATGTTTCGAAGATGGTCGTGGAGAAGGATCCTAGCAATGGAGTTTAATCGAAGATTTGGAGATTGCGCAAGTTTAATGAAGACTCAAGGAATTAGTCTCCTCTGAAAAGACACATTCAGAAAGCCTTGTATAATGCCCTTGCAAATTACACCTCTCTGAAAACGTTGTCACTCTGCGACAAGGAGCATGCATACTTTCTAAAGGAACATGTTTCCGTTGAGACTACGGGACAAAAGAAATAGTATAGTGTATTAATTACACCGACTGAAAAGTCGATTCCAGAAAGCTCTCTCTAAAAAACGAGACAGTGACTTCTGAGTACTTATTTCGAGATATCAACGGATTGATTTCTAAGAAGCTCAAATGGATAGTATTCGAACGACTCTCAAAATCA
>JAYMSP010005979.1:0-12566 GCA_036897095.1 Plantago elongata | reverse complement strand
TACTCGTGATTCCTCTTGTCAAGGAATATGTCGTAGACCTCTGTGGGCCACCGGACGTATACTAGTGGCCGCAACATATGTTTGCGTGAGCTAACATGTTCTGTGTTTTTAAATCCATGCTGTGACTTTTATATGCATGTGTTGAATTGTGTGAAAAATCTGTTGATTGCAATTACTAGATCCGGACATTGTGCATTATGAAATTCACCCTTGAACTTTGTACCTCAGACATGAGTTAGTTGGACATCCGGGAAGTACAATTTTGCAGAGGAGGTTGATGTTTAGAAGTTATTAGACTCTTTGTAAAGTAAGACGTTGTATTTTGGTCTGTATAAAATTAACATGTAGTTGAGGTTTGGATACGTTGTACTTCTGGATATGTTGTACTCTTGGATTGTAGATATGTTGATACCAGTAGCCACTCTCCTGTATATTATTTTGAAAATGCTTTCGCTAAAACTTTGATATAAATTATGTTTGAAAATTTATACTAGCCCGGTGGTTGGCTTTCTATACTGTGATGTTATTGGTCTGTGAGACTGACAGGTGGATAAAGCTGCGTGTGAACGGGGGAATGTTCACACGACAGGTCACGTCAACGGGCGGGGTGGTGAATATGTTATTAAATGAATATTAAATGTAGCGGGATCCACGGTGCGGTCCCGGGGCGTGACAGTTGTGGCCTCAGATTTCTTTTTTCTAAGGAACTGATTGAAGAAATGTCCTCCCACTTTTTTAACTATAGTTCCACAACTATCCTCTACTAAGATACTTGAAAACTAGGGGGACATATGTTGATACGGAAATATGTCCAATCCGTTATTAGATGCCTTAGGCACGAATCCTAAGCCATCACGGGGCATTATAAGGTCTAATGGCTCCAAGATCCGACCATAAGACCCTATGAGGATCAACAAGGCCAAGACATAACTTAGATGCCAGACGAAAATGGGTCCGGACAAAAATGGCACATCCGAGGAAAGGCAGGTCCGACCGTAATCTCCAACACATTCGACCTTAAGAGAAAACAAGTAACCAAAGACCATCATAAGTTACTGGGAGCGAGAACTACTAGCTTCGGATGTCTTCATCCGGGTCTCTCTCTTCGGGTAATGTCCCGACTAGGGAACTAAAGATGGCTTAGTTTCTCTCCGAAAAATGACTAATCTACCCTTGAAAGTCCAAAAGAAAAATGGGTTATGCTTCTATTATGGTCCATGGGCTCAATTAGGCCTTGGTGGCTCAATCTTAGCCTTCCACTTTCCGCAATCTAGTGAGTTCCTTCCCAATAGGGAAGAAGTCTATAAATAGTACACACATTCCCATAATAATGATATGTCACATCACCTTAAACCTACTTACAAACTTATCTTACATTCTTATACAAAGTTGACCCTCAATTACTCTTGAGTAGAGTTTCGTAACCGGTTTGACCTTTTGCAAACCGGATCTTAAGATTCTAACCCCCCTTCAAAACTCACTTGTGTAGGAATCATTACATCCGAGGCAACGAGATCAGGAAGGAATTACCTTGGCAACTTTGGACCTTTGCTATTATGACTTATGGAACTTGAACTTGAATTTACTAGTAGACCTATCCTTGGGTTGGGGGAGTTTCCCGCAACAAATATACTATAAACTTATTTGCACCTTAAAGGCCAAGTAATTCAACATAATTTTGAATTACTCCACACTCTAGTACATCAACCCTAATCAAATATATGTCCTATAATGTAACAACTTAAACCTAACAGCAAGACATAAGCCAAGTCGGGAATATAATCAACTCAGTGTACACAAAACACCTAGACTGTTAATTCATATATTCCTTTAACTATTGTGAACTACCGTAAACCGTTTATACAGATTTTAAAATGAGACACTACTAGATGGTAAGTTCATGAGTATGAATAGTAAATATCTGCAATAATTCTTCTCGTAATCTTCCAGTAAGATTTTCTTTCTCTTCTCTTAAATAAGTTAAGTATAAATATCTTCAGCTTTGTATGTGTATCATTCTTCTTCACGCGCTTTTCTACTTTCTTTGAATCCTTCTTTTTGTTCCTGCACAACATAAACTAAAATCGTGGAGACAAGTGAGTGAAAAAGGCAAAACATAAGTCAACAAGGTGCACCTTTCTTTTTGGGAATCCACATACAAGAACTCTAGAGTTCAGAGTGCTTGCTTTGGAGCAATCTTATAATGGGTGACAAACTGGAAAGTCTCTCGGTTCATGCATGAGTGAGGATAAGATGCGCGAAATAGGACTTGTGTTGGTACAGTGGGGCCAACATATCACCCGAAGAACTACCCCATGAGTAACCGCGACCCAAAGGGTAGGGTTCGGCCCATTAGTGGACCGTGTCGTTACAAATTGTATTAGAGTTGTGCCAACCCAAAGTCCATAAGTGGTGGACGGTTGGTCGGACAATGGTGCGGCGGAGACGTCTCACAATTCAAGAAGGGGAGAATATAACACTTCAGAATTTCAAGTCAAATCAATAGAGTTTAAAGGAGTTGAGAACGCTACTCGTATCAACATGGTGCACATTTCTTTTCGGGAATTCACCTACGAGAACTCTGGAGTTAAGCGTGCTTTCTCTGGAGCAATCCTATGATGGGTGGCCAACTAGAAAGTCTCCCGGTTCGCGCACGAGTGAGGACAAAGTGTTTTGAAAAGGACTTTTGTTGGTATAGTGGGCCAACATATCACTTGGAGAGCTACCCATGAGTAACCGCACTGGCCCAAACGTTCGGGCTTGGCCCATTAGTGGTACGTGTCGTTACAAATGGTATCAGAGTCGTGCCAACCCAAAGCCCACAGGGGTTGGACAGTTGGTCAGACCATGGTACCGTGGGGACGCCGCACAATTCAAGAGGGGGAGAATGTAACGCTTTAGAATTTCAAGTCAGATCAATAGAGTTTAAAGGGGTTGAGAATGCAACTCGTATCAACAAGGTGCACCTTTCTTTTCGGAAATTCACCTACGAGAACTCCAGAGTTGAGTGTGCTTGCTTTGGAGCAATCATAGGATGAGTGACCAACTAGTATATAAGTCTCTCGGTTCACGCAAAAGTGAGGACAATATGCTTTGAACATGACTTGTGTTGATAAAATGGGCCAGCATATCACCCGCAAGGGGCTGGGTGGTTACATACCCAATCTCAAATTTTGTTCATACGACCATCTAAAAATTTATCTAAAATCAAACATTAAATTATTTAAAATTTCATAAAAATCCCACATTTAACTATTTAAAATATAAAATAGATAAATAAAATGAAAATTAAAAAACATGACCGGAGCTCCGACTAAGTGCTTCATTAAGAAAAGTAAAATATTTAGAAGCTCTGGGAGGTCCGCCGGATGCCCGTGGTCCGGCGGCGGTTGTTGGAGGTCCGGTGGTGGTCGTAGGTGGTGATTTATATTAACACTTCTTTTTTCGTAATGAAAAGAGTATAATGATAAATTAACATATAAATCTAATTACAATTGTTTTAATTTTTGAATATTTTATAATACAATTGTAAAAAAAAATTAAATAAGTAACTGAATTATAAATTTTATAAACACTATATTGTACGATTACCATTTTATTGTAACTATGCACGAATACTCCCATGCTGTAGAAAAACCCACATTTGTTTCATTACACAAGCCAAAAATGACTTTTATATAATATTCCCCAACTTCTCTTATCTCAATCGCTTACACCAACAAAATTGTGAGATCAACCTTGAAAAATTATTCATATTCAAAAGCATAAACTTAAATCTTCACTGATCACTTCATGAGGTTTGAAAACAACTCAGTTAACCCGTCGAAATACAAGAATAATTACACTCGGCTGGAGCTTTGATATTAGCTATTTAGTACTATAAATGAAAATCATATCGGCTAATACCCCATGGATATGATAAATTCACCCTATCTACACTAGTGTAATTGTAATTCCCCTACTATTTTGATATATTATTCAAGTTTTTTTTTGTTAATTACTCATATGTCCAAATGATATTTATGTCTTCATTGATGATATTTGTAATATTTTCAATTATTTGAATTAACTATGAAGCTTAACAATGAAGTCAATTGACAATTTGAAAATAAATTATATATGAAGAGTATTGATCAATCAAAATTGTGCATGTGATATTAGGCACTAGTTTACTGTTGCTATCTAATTTATAAAATACATAATCAAAGTAAGAGAATTCTTCCAAAAGTTGTAACAGAAATTCAAGAAACGGTGACCCACTTAATGAACCAACTTATGCATTACACCTGTTCTTAAATCATGAAGTAACAAATTGAAAGTAGATTTTGATGTAAAAGTGTTATATATTGCACTCTCTTAGCACATTCATTACATCATCATATGTTGTAGCTAATTATAAGTAGCTCTTTGTGATAGAATCGAACGCTACGTTAACCTGATCTGAGACGATGCTCAAGTTCATGATATAATTTGCGACTTCCCTCATAGTTGGACGTTTACATGAGGCTCTATGCATTGCAATTCCAACTTTGTTAACAATAGGGTGGTAGAATCGGCATAGTCCCGTTCCTTCTTAAGGCTCTCATGAACGAGTGACCTGTTGTTACAGTACTCTACCCGAGCCCAGTCATCCAATGCAACAATCCACTCCCCTGGTCCAATGCCCATGCACTCTTACTCTTTTGGACAACTGATTTGGGAGATGCTAATTCTATCATACACCATTTGAAATTGCAGGAAATCAACACGTTTATATATTGGATAAATGAAATATGACATCTAGTATAGTTCGATTTATATACGTGTGATTTATGAGTATTTTAGATGTTAGATGTGTAACTGATATATCTTCTCATGGAACGTGCGAGACATATTGTAGGAATCACATTTTTTTTGTGAAATAGTATACTAGTGTATACACTTAACATATACTAAGTTGAGTTTGGTATTTTACTAGAACTGTTTGAAAAATAAAAGATATATCATGGTATGCGAGACGAAAGAAGTGAGTACATGCTTGGTATGAGATGTGATGAAGAGGTAAATACCAGGAGGTGTATACCAATCCATATATTCAGGCGAGTTCCAGATTAGTTTCTTCTTGGCACTTAGTTCTCCAATTATACCACCACCCACACATCCAAAATCGAAGAGAATTGGATTGAATTCCTACAACATAAGAAGTGGACATACACATCTAGATAAATGTGATATGTTGTAATTTCAAAATAATAAAGCCCTTGAATGTTACTTCAAAGAACTTCATACCTTCACATAATGTTACATGGAAGGTTAAAACTAAATTACAATAAAAAATAAAAAATGTAATTGAAGATGAAACTCTATTGGTTGTAATTAAAATGTATTTATTATTTGTTAATTGTTGGATTACTTCCTTCTTTTATAATGTAATAATATAAAATTATGCGAGACGGTTAAAATAATATCTTTTTTCTACTTAAAAGTAGTAAAGTAGACTTACATGGTCCATCATTATATGAAGCGGACTAATGTTTCTTATTATATAGGGCTTGGCAATATTATGAAGATAGTCCACCAAGCGAGCAAATCGTAGAGCAACCTCAATCCTTTTTGTCCAACCAAATCCATCTATTCAAAAAATAATCGTGTGAGACAAAGTCTAAATATGAAAATTTTACAAATATCAAAGACATTTTATACTATATTTCAGTACTACGGTGTCACTCTTAATATAATTATCAGAAATCATGTGGAATATCATGTGCGAGCTCATATATACCTCACATAGTCTGTGCGTGTGTACATATGAACTCACACATCGTTTGTGCATAGCAAGTGTATTAGGGGAGAGGTCAACATAATCCATCTCAAAAGCATTTACTACTCACAAACTATGAACTATGTGTGATCCATGTGCCACTCTCATGGTTGTATTGGCTATAGACTATCAAAAACTTCAAAGACACATAATTTGACAAGTTTTACCTTTAGTTATCATGTTGTGTAGAGAAACCATTGATTTGAAATCATAAACAATTCCCTTGACACCATCTCCATCACAATATCCAATAACATTTGCCAAGGAAATGGGGAATATGAAAACTGCATTTCAAATAAGCACTCACCTTGACAAAAGTATGACGACCTTGATAATCATTTAAGCAGTTGGCCTTTTCGTTCCATATCTTAATTGTAACCTCATATATTTTTGGGCCAACACGAATCTAGCCACGATAAACTTTACCAAACTGTGTCGAACATATCTTGTTGTGCTCATTGAAATCATTGAGGAATCCTACCATCTGCTCTGGCGTGAATTCTGAAGGTTCATCAAAATGTTTGTTCAACTTGTAGATATCCATCACTCGTTGAGAAGATAACGATCTTTTTATGAGATCTAAAAATTCCAAAATTACACAAGTAAATTGATTAGGTAGATGTCAATTACATCCCAAATAATTTAGCAAAATCAATATTAGCTACTACACTGCAAATTCCGAGCAACTCGTGATTAATCAACAAAATCCACTCATTGAACACATTAGAGATACACTAAATTCTTGTAAATTAATACTCCTTAGATAAATAACCTCTTTCTAACAACCTAAATCAGTGACAACATCTAGATAACCTCTGAAAATTAATAAATTAAAATGACGCGGTCCCAGTATTGTTATTTCATAGAATTTATACCATAGATGATCGTTCTTTACATAAATTAAATTCACCATTGCATTTCTATTAGGTATTAAGTATAAATTCGATTGAAATCCCTTAACCATTACTAACTTGAGAAATCCAGGGGAAGAAAATGTAACAGATATAGGGGAGAAATGAATCATCGATTCTTTTTCGTCATCTCGGTAACAATCGTCTTGGACCAGTGAAATATGTGAATCTCCGACCTCATTTTCCCTCAATTTTGAAGTAAGCCCTCGTTCGGTGGGAAGAGCTTGCTCGTGGATTTTCATCCTCTCGATGGTGGGGTTTTCTTTCTCATGAATATGCTATTCCTTGTGTTGTATGTGGAGAGTCCTAACCAGTCACCCACAAATGTATATCCCTTTTCCCGAATGATTCTCTCTCAGTTGAAAAGTTAAAAAATAGCGTAATTCAGACGCACAATCTTATTAAAAGGGAGAAAATCAATGTGTTTTAATTTAGATACATCTATAAATCATTAGCCCAATCAGGCCCATGACAAAACCAAATCTAATGAATATAGCATATTTTATTATTATACGAGCATAATATGTTTCTTTTCTACATTTTCTAGTTCGTGGAGTATACATTGTGAATTAAGATTCCTTAAATCTCCTTGGAGCTCGATGCTCGATTCACGAATCGGAACTTAGGCAAGACATATGGGAAATCGACTAAACGTAATTTCCTATACTTCTCTGTCGGAAAAATACTCTATTTGATTACTGTATGTCAGATGATCTGCCTATTTGATCCGGTATGTTTTAAACTACACAATTGATCATGTAAGTTGTTTAAATATTTAATTTTGGTATTCCGACGATAATTTCAATTAGACGAATTAAAATTAGATCTGATTCACATTCAATTCAGAAGAACCTGTGAATTAGTATTATTTTAACTCCTAATTCTCTTCACTAATTCACGAATGGAGCAAAATATTTTTAGGTGAATTAAAAGTGTTTTTTGAATTTTTTTGTTATTGTTTGAGATCTGTTACTGGCCTAAATTTAAGATGTAAAATCCGTCATTAGCCCTTAATAAAAATAAGTCTCAAAGCTAGTCTCTCGAGTACTCTTTGAATAATTGCAGTCGATAACGATATTTTATCGTCAAGTTCTTCTTCTTCTTCTTCTTCTTCTTGTTCGTCTTCTCACTAGCTGAAATTTCAAGAAACAGAAATGGAAATCTTAGCTCTCCAACTTCCATCAACTACTGCTCTTCGCCTTTCCCCAAACGCAAAAAGTTGGAACTTTTCTCATCTTGGAACCTCACCTTCTTTCAATTTTGCTTCAACTCCATCTTTCTTGCAACCCAAATTTCACAAGGTTGGCTTTATTCTTTTCTTTTTCTTTTCTTGTAGAATTCTATGCTGTTTCATTTACATCGGTCTTGAAATTGATTATTCAGCGTAGAGGTAGAAATGGAATAAGAATGCAAGTAGTTGAAGAGGAATTTGAAGTCAAGCAAATGAGAGACATGGCTGCTGCTAGAAAACGATGGGAGTCTCTGGTAATTTACCCTTTCATTTATTCGTCTTTACATCGTGTTCTGAATTCAAGTTTTGCCTTAGTATTATGGATTACAGGGGTGGTAAATTTGTGAAAAAAGCAATCATCTATACCATTGTACTAGGATGAATTAAGCATCAACTTGCCTAGTTATATGTTGCATAAGCGGCTATTGTTAAAGCATTATGAACATAATCAATTGATGGCGACTTTGCTGATGAAATCGAGCTTTTTTGCTGCAACAAAGCCATGGTTTATATGTTTAATTAATACTGTGAATTAAGGGGCTTAGTTGGATCATGCATATTTGGCACTGTCAATATAATAGTGTAATAGTTATTGTCGACTACTGACGATTTTACTGGATGAAATTTAGTTTTTTTGATTCAGTGAAGAGAAGTCGTGATTTGATCAGCTTTTGCCTGTGTATTATGATCATATAACAATAGTCAGTGGATGACAATTTTGCTAGAGGAAATCAAGTTTATCTTTCCACAGCATATTTGTGGTTTCATGAGTTTATGTTTAAAGGCTTAGAGCAATCAGCTTGTACTTTTAACATTTCTATATTTTTCATAATGTCATTTTGATGAGTACATGGGAGAAGAAACATTTCTTAGGTATAGAGTTTAATATGTTCAACTGTAGGTCCGGGATGGCAAAGTGAAAGTGCTAATGCCAAGAGAAGCTGGATATGCTATTCAACTGTCAAATAAAACGTTACTTGATGTTCGACCCTCTAACGAGCGTAAAAAGGTGAGAGTGCTTATTCATGTTTAAATTATTTATTTTTTTCTTTTTGAGTTTTAACGGTATGCATGAGGATCAAATTGTCCTTACACAACTACACTATTGATTATCTACTGGTTCTTGTTTTGTCAAAACAAACTTTCGAGTTGGCTTGAACTTGCAAGTATTTTTTGCTTTTATAGCTTTTCTGGATCGTTCATTACTCAGTCAGTCTAGCATATGAAACTTAGAAAGTCTCTACACAAGGTTTGATGTAGAAAAGTTTCATTTTTATCCTGTTTAGAACATAACAAACATACATCTTTCTGGTAGGTAATTTATGTTTTGTGTTGTCCATTTTTGATATGAAGGCATGGGTCAAACGTTCTACTTGGATTCCAATATTTGACGTTGATGAAAGAGTTGATGCTGGTATTCTGTCAAGGAAGGTCACGGGATTTATGATGGGTATAGTTGCCAACTTTGTTTCTCTTAATCTAAAGTTGTGGTTCTCTTGTGAGTCAACTTTATTTTCAGATCTTTTTGTCATCCATCTTACTATAAGAGAGTACAGTTATGCATCTATTATAAGCCTTTGCTTGTCATGCTATCCTTTCTCTGTCATGGTTAAATGCTTGATCCTCCGTCATGATATCCTTTCCTCTATTGCGTAGTTCTGGATAGTATGGATTGTACTCTATTCGAATGAAGATATTTATGCAAAGCATCGGTGGTGAGTGGTGATATGCAATTTGTTTGGCATTGATGGACGCTTTCTTATGTGATAGAAGAAAATCCACTTGATTTTCACCAGTGATTGTGTGTTTCTGAGTTTGGATCCAAAGTTCTTTTGAAGGGATTTATTATGTAATGGTTATTTTCAGGTGGATGGTGGAGTGGTGCCCCTACATTATCCTGGAATAAGTATGCCATCCTTTAATTTACTTTAATTGCCTAAGATAGCACCCATTTCATAATAAATTTTGCATATCGATTCCTCGACAGACAATTTTTATCGAAAGTCCAGGAGAATTTCTCTGAAGATACAGATCTTATTGTAGCATGTCAGAAAGGCTTGAGGTAATTTTTTCTATCCTTGATGGAGTTAAACCTATCAATTATTTGTTCTTTTAGCTGGCATCACGTGACCTGAATTTAGTTGGTGGATATTCCATTGCTCTCTTGTTGTTTTATTCCAATTTTTTGGTACTGAGTCATTTACAATTGATCAGATCACTTGCAGCTTGTGAGCTATTATATAATGCCGGTTATGAGAACATTTTCTGGGTTCAAGGGGGCCTAGAGGCTGCAGAAGAAGGGGTCAGTCTATCTCAATTGCTTTTTATTAATGATTTTCTACTATCCTCTTTTGTGCTTGTTCTGTGTAGCATATTTAAATGTTTCATCATGTTATTCCAGGATCTTGAAAGGGAAGGTCCTCAGCCATTTAAGTTTGCCGGAATTGGCGGAGTCTCCGAATTCCTTGGGTATACCATTGATTATTTTTTAAAGCCAATATAGTTTATAACTATTAGACTTCAAAGAAACATGTTATGTGAATTAATATTTCGCAAGCGGGATTCTCAGAATATCCTGGATGGATAATATTTGTGCCTGAATAGTGGTCATTCAATGTATAGTGTTATGCTAACGATGACCTATATCTTGGTAGTTGGACAGACCAGCAGAGAGCACAAGCTGCCAAAGAGGGCTGGGGTTACCGACTAAATTTTTCTGCACGTTTGGTAATAGTTCCTACCATTCTTCACATTCGTTCATGTACCTTTGTAGATTTTGCTATTCAACTATCAAAGATGTCCGTCTTGCAGCTTGGACTTGTAATTGCTGCTGATGCATTGTATCTGGGAGCACAGCAAGTGGGCCACTATCTACAGGACATAAGGTCTCACTGAAGGCCAGCAGGTACAACAGTTCAATACTCGTTACCGGAGGAGCAGAGGGTTTTAAAATTTTGGTAGAGCACTGAACTCAAAAGTCAAAGCAACATATCATTTTGAACTATGAACTGGAAAACACGATTAGGTATGCTTTTCCTACATTCGTTTTTCGACTCTAAGCTGTAACGTCTAGTCAGTTTTCCTTTATAATAGAAGTTGTGCTGTAAATTCTAGCGGAAGTGTATTATCTTGTAGAAGTAAGTTGAGTGAGGCTATCTTGAGATCTTGACATCTGAATAACATTCTATTCCGTAATTCTCATGGCATTCTATATTTTCTAATGCTGATGCTCTAGGTTTACTCTAATTTGTTAAAAGCATTACTGTGTATGGGAACCTAGAAAATTTGCTATGTGATTTGCTTCCTATCCGAATGCAGGTTGAACATTCAAAGATGAAATGACAAAACTATGTAATGTTTTGGAGTTTGTTTAAGAAACAAGAATAGAACATAGAGAACTCTAAGAAGTAAAGAAAAATAGAAAAATTAGTTCACACCAAACATTGCACTAACTGCCCCAAAGACCCAAGAAATGCCATCTTGATCAAATCAGCAACACAAACGAAACAAGTTCTGATCATGTAATGGCATGGTAAGGAAAATAGGTTGAGCACATATTTTCATGCTATCAAGTTATGCAGATAACTTCAATATATTACTCCTTTGTTGCTTGTTGTTTGGGGATCATAGAACTGCAAAATGATTATGTAATACAACAACCATTTGGGGATTCTCAAGCATGGGATACATGATAGATCAAAATGAAGGGTTAGTTTGATTTTACTGTTACATGCAGATAGAGATGGGAATTTGTTTACACTGAGAAGCATTGGTTCTGCTGCAAGAGCATCAACCACACTATTCCCTTCTCTATTTATATGTTCAATAATCACACTCTTACCCGGGCACTGTTGAGAATGGAGACTTGCCGTGGAACTGAGAAACAGAATTGAAGAAGGATGAGAACTTAATTGTTAGTCTAATCAATTAGTCTTGTGAGTAGTACAACTCCTATTAGTTTAATAGTCCTAATGATGTTATAATTCTGTTTCTAGTAGGCAAAAGGAATTATAGTTGGTATTGGTACGTTACTTCTCATATATATATATATAAAAAAGTTAGCTATAGACTTTGTAAGAGTGATTGAGAAGCAACCGGTTTAGCTCCACCAAATACTGAGTAGATTACAATAGTTGAAGTTGTATTCTGCGTGGATTTCTGGTTTAGTACTGCTCTCAGACGTAGTCAAATTTATTGGCGAACTATGTAATCAGTTTCGTGTCGTTTTTCTCGTCTCTAGTTTTCTTATTTTATTCACAAATTCCATTCTATTGCAGTTTATTTTCTAACAGGCACATCACTTGAATTTCTCTCAAGTAGTTCCATCACTTCCAAAAAACATCATCTTACTTACATTTCATAAGAGAAATGAGGTAAAATCCATTTTTAATACTCTAGTGCGAGACAATTTCAATTCTGATACAATATAATGGATACGTGGGTACTAATTATCAAACACCAAGTATAATTAAGACTATGCCCAATGGGGCGCCATGGGGCACGGCGCGCCCCAGGCGCGTCCCAACGGGCCCTGATGCCGCGCAGCATCAGCCTCCCGCGCCGTGTCACGGCGCATAAGGCGCCTGACACGGCGCCTGGCAGCAGCCAATTGGCTGCTGCCACA
>JAYMSP010005978.1:0-12566 GCA_036897095.1 Plantago elongata | reverse complement strand
ATACCTCCCCTTCAAACCCCACCCCATTTTCCCCAAACCCCTCACCACCAAAAGACCCCACTTTCCCACCCCAATCAACTCACTCGACGTCTCCAATGAAGAACCCCAACTGACCCCCTCAGAAACCGAACCCGAAATCGAAAAGCCGGAGGTCCTAATCGACCCCCGAAGGTTCGAGGAGAAGTTCGCCGTTGTGAACACCGGAGTTTTCGAATGCAGGTCATGTGGGTACAACTACGACCAGTCTGCAGGTGATCCCAACTACCCGGTTCCGCCCGGTTTGCCGTTTGATAAGCTGCCAGAGGACTGGAGGTGTCCTACCTGTGGGGCTTCGCAGAGCTTCTTTCAGAGTAAGAGCTTGGAGGTTGCTGGGTTTGCTCAGAATCAGCAGTTTGGGCTTGGGGGTAATACGCTTACTTCTGGCCAGAAGGCTTTGCTTATCTATGGAAGTTTGCTTTTGGGTTTTATGCTCTTCTTGTCTGGCTATTTTCTTCAATAGGGAGTTCATTCTTGCAACTTGATTTTGAGAGAGTTTGATTTTTCTTGATATATATGATTATACATACTTTCTCTGTATATGGATGGATGGATGGATGGTTGGTTGGTTTCGAGTGTATACTGCTGCTTCGTGTATATGCAGGTTCAGAGTTTTCGTTTCTGTTCGAATTCTTGTTTAACAATGAAATCAAATGACTGTTTCACTCTGACACTCTACGTAGTAGAATGCATTGGATTCCTTAACCATTGTTCTATGGAATGAGTACAGTTATTAATGAACCTACTAGTTCCGTATTCACCTTTCAATAGTGAATTATTGGTTTCTTGCATTTATTTTTAGAGTTTTTGATTTCTTGCTATATACTGTATGATTATATGTACCTACTTTCTCTGTATATGGATGGATGATTGGTTTCGAGTGTATACTGCTGTTTTGTGTAGATGCAGGCTCAGAGTTTTCGTTTCTGTTAGAATTCGTGCTCAACACTTAAGTGAAATGACTTCTTCACTTTGACACTATACTGAGTGCATTGAGTCTTGTTTAGATTCCTTAATGTGCCATTGTTCTCTGGATTGAGTAGTTATTTACGAATGGACTAGTTACATAATCACCTTTCAAGAGTAGCAGTTAGAAAGAGGAAATGCCAACTTGGACTTTTTCAGAAGCCTCCAGCAAGGTAGGCATCATGAGGTGGAGTGGCTTTATCAAGTGGATAATTTATGAGATGATAGTCTTGTTCCTCAATGTGATTATTGTCTCCTTTTCATGCACGATGTACTACACAGGTTCATGGATTTCTTGCATTTAAGATCCATGGATTCCACCTTCCATTTAATTTGAACCTTGATCATTCTGCGACTATTAATTTCCAGACTTTGCTAGTTTGGTGTGTTACTAATAGCAATTTCCCTCTTCTAAGTTCTAACCTGTCTTTAATACCTTATGTACGAGTGTACGACGGTAGAGACATACAGTAACTCCTGATTGCAAATTATATGACTAATGAAAATGTTGTGTTTTACGTGTGTGTAACCAGTTAATGGCACTTTGAAAACGGATTAATTGAAAACCTTGTCTCAACAAAAGCCAGCAACTTGCTTGCTTCTTGGCATTCAAGTTCTCCTGAAGATAGGAGATAACTAAATATAGTTTCTGTAATGCATGAATGCATATTCAGATCGCGAATTGCATCTGGTATCTTTTCTTCTGTAATTTGCTCTTGCTAATGTAAAAGGAGTTATTTCGATCTAGGAGAAGATGTTATTTGGAGTGGGCAAAATGCCCTCAAGTCTCTGAGACACAGCATGTATAAGGTATTTACTTCCTCATAGGCAGTAGCTTTCTGTAAGCTATGGCTAGAAGTCTGTGGTGCCATGCTGCCATGGTGGTGCCGATCTTCTTTGTGGACGAACTTATCAGTATGATGTTATCATTTTTACACCATACCATTTACATCTCGTTGCTAAAATGCAGTATAAAGTTATAGGTGACTGAGGGAATTGGTTCATTCACTTGTACGTTTTGGTCACACCAAACATTGAGTTTGTTTGCAGTTTGGAAACGTTTTGGAGTGTCCGTAACTGGTTATGGTTCCTTGTAGATCACCCCATCATATTAATTTCTCTCCTCACCTTACTAGAATCGAATCTATTTGGTGGTTGGTGAGAATTTATCTGTCTGGTCCTGTTTACCACTAGATTTTCAGCTAAGAAAAAACTCTACGACTTCTTAACAAGTTGACTTTTCAGCTAATTTCGTTAAACAGAAAATTCCTTATTAAGGTATAAATTAATTGTACATATCTTGTTTTCACGCACAATGATCAACTAATTGACGATAAACACTTTTACTCTGATGGTGATAGTCTTAAGACGAGTAACAATACTTGATTAGATTAATTTCATCAAGTCCGAATTTCATCAAACAAGATTAACCTTATTGACTCATTTAACTTTTAACTACTAAAATTATGTATTCACGTAAATTTTTTATATTTTTAAGTGAATAATATATTCGTGATAATATACTACCGCCCAATATAGGTCTATCTCACAAGTAGCAGAGAGCCATAATATATCAGCGGTTGTGTCGTTATTGAGTGAGAATAGAAGTAATTGTCAGCACGTGGGATCAGTCAGAGAAGATAGCCAAAATGATTTCGTGAAACGATGGATCTGGAGAATTTTTTGTTTGTGTTAAAAATCAATTCTTTTTCAACAAAGCTATTGTGTGATCAATTCTTCAACATCATCATCATCATATATAAACATGATACAACAAGTATACTAGTACAAGTCAGCAGAATTTGCTGGAATCAGCTCCACCCAAAAACTCAACAAAAACACAACTCTTTCCCTCTTTTGTCTCCTACTTATTCTGAATTTCTGATCTATCCCTTTCCATCAGCAATAAAAATACAAGCTTTTTGCTTAATTAATCTCTCACTCATGGCATCGCCACCGCCTACTCCGGCGGTGTTTAAGGGCAAACCGGGGTCCTTATTCCACGCCATAGTGGCACTCACTCTCTGGCTAGGCTCCGTGCATCTCAATCTTGTCATTGTATTGGCTTCTTTCGTCTTCCTTCCTTTTGCAAAGTTTATCTTGTCAGTAATCTTTCTTGCTCTTACCTTTTTCTTGATTTTGAAAAAGGCTTGTTTTTGTGCAACTTTAGACCATTTTGTTACTTGATTGAGCTCGGTTTGCTTGAGTTCTTGGTTAGTGATGTGGTGTTGTTGTTACGATTGATTTGTTGGTAGGGTGATTGGATTGCTTCTCATGCTTATGCTGGTCCCAATTGATGAGAGGAGTAAATGGGGCCGGGGATTATCCAGGTTCACACATTGGTGTTCTTTTTTTGGTTGCTCTGAATGCTTTTGTTTCTTGTTTTTTTTGGATAATAATATCGACATCATTTATCTAGAGACCGTATCTCATGTACTTGCTCTAAATGTATTTATTGGTTGATTTTCATTATCAGGTATATATGTAAGCATGCGGTTGGTTATTTCCCTATTACATTGCATGTGGAGGATCTCAAAGCCTTTGATCCTAATCAGGCCTATGGTAAAAATTCTACCATTATCCTCCTAAAGTTTATAACTTTTTCATTCTTTAGTACCACAGTATGCCTTGGACTCCTTTTGCATTATTTAGAAGTACTATAGCATGCCTTAACTCTTGTTTTATTTTCTCAATGTCATTACATTTATAGTTTAATAAGGGATTATTTAGCGCGTCCGCTTTAGCAAGTTTTCCAACAATTTCTGGAAGATTAGCTTCTTTTCCATGAGATGTGGACAATATTTTGTAAATTCACTGACTTTTGAATGAAGCGAATTTATCGTGATTTGAGCTTTGGTTATGTCGTCTGTTTCAATGAGCCTGTGGGACTGTGATCAGGAATATCTTATAAACTGCCAAGTCATTTATGCTTTTCGTTTCTCTTTCCCTGGCTGTGACTCGTGAGAGTTTAATTCTTTGTAGAACAACAGAAGTACTAATGAGACAGAATGAAAGGTGTATGGTGTGTGTATTTCTGGCATTGTCTCCTATTTCTTGGAAAATAATGAGCAGATGACTGAACGGAGACATTCATATCAATTCTAATGAAATGATATCAGATATGGTCTACCCCGTAGAATTGAAATCTCTAGTCAGTATGCTTGCAGTTGATAACTATGAAACTCTGCATGAATATTAATTAGTAACTTAAGTCCCTTTACTACTTTGAAGACAAGTTTGGTTAATGACATAGGACTTCTTGGAGGACCAGAATATAAACTCCAGTGCAGATGTTAAAAGGAAGTTTCTACTTTCTAGTCAGGATAACTTCTAGTGGTCTCATATAAATATACTATATTCCTTTCACCGAACTCTGAATAATTAAATGGAATTACCTCATTTATGTGGAAATAGTTACCAAGTGTATTTCCTCGTTACGGTGATTTATAGCATTGCTTGCAAGCGAGCTAGTAGTACACAAAATTTTGTGTTGCTATGTCTATCCGTATTATTTTTTCATCACACGTGAACCTAAATATCTGTCCTACCGTATAGATTCTACGATCCAATTCCTCCTGTTTCTGCATATTTGTTCTGTAAATTAGTTAATAAAGACAACTTTATATTTTCAAAGTAGTAGGCTATATCCATGTTTATCGTGCTTGCAGATTTCTTGCTTGCTTAGTGTATCCAAATGATTACACTGGCAAACTTATTTCTAAAAGAACCTGCAAACCTTCGACCTGCAGTTTTTGGGTATGAGCCACACTCGGTTTGGCCGATTGGAGTTGTTGCACTTGCCGACCTTGCAGGTTTCATGCCTCTCCCGAAAATCAAAGTTCTTGCGAGTACTGCTGTAAGAATAATGGTTTATGCACTTTGTGTATTCATCTATTCCTCTACTATCTTTTTGATTATCGAGAAGCTTTGATTAGGTGTTCTACACACCATTCCTGAGGCATGTATGGACGTGGTTGGGACTTTCACCTGCCACAAGGAAGAATTTTAGTTCTCTTTTGGCATCCGGACATAGTTGTATCATAGTGCCAGGGGGGGTTCAAGAGGCCTTCTATATGGAGCATGGTTCAGAGGTTTGGTCTTTGCAAGATATTGCTTGCTGCATGTTTTTGTGACCATATATGTATGAATGTCAAGTTATCATAGAAGTTTTTTCTTTGTTCATGCTCCAGTATAGTATCTCGGCAACATGCCTGCACATTATTTAGATTGTGTTAAGGTTTGAGTTGCATTCTAGTCTCCTTGCATTCTAGTCTCCAGGGGGGGTTCAAGAGGCCTTCTATATGGAGCATGGTTCAGAGGTTTGTTCTTTGCAAGATATTGCTTGCTGCATGTTTTTGTGACCACATATGCATGAATGTCAAGTTATCATAGAAGTTTTTTCTTTGTTCATGCTCCAGTATAGTATCTCGGCAACATGCCTGCACATTATTTAGATTGTGTTAAGGTTTGAGTTGCATTCTAGTCTCCTTGTCTACTATATGTGATTAGTAATATTGGTGTATATAATGGCAAGATGAGATTGATTTCGATTCATGCTTAATCCTTTATGCCTGCTGCTCTCAGGATTTGCATGTATATGTTAAGGTTAAAATAATTGTAATCACGTTAGACAAGACACCAATTTAAGACTAATTGAAATCCATTGAGGCAAAGGTTCCTACCTTCTTACTAGTTATAGTTGCTAGACATGCAAATGCAATTTTAGTTGCTAAAAAATGTCTAAGGTTCGTAGCATCTTATTAATATATGAACATTGACTTCGAAAAGAAGAGGACTATTTCATGCATGAGCATTTTGCTCCTTATTTTCTGTTAATAATATTTTGTATTCTCTGATTCTCTGAGATGTTGATTGAGATGGGAAAAGGTGTCTTGGAAAGTGCGACTCTATTTCTTTTATGTCTGATAAGTTGTTCATTCTGAGAACTAAGTTCTGATGCCTTGGCTTATACACAGATTGCATTTATCAAAAGAAGAAGAGGGTTTGTGCGTATTGCTATGGAGGCAGGCAAACCTCTGGTTCCTGTTTTCTGCTTCGGTCAGGTGGTATTTTTGAATTTATAATAATTTTTCTTTAATATGTGGAATTATTTCTAAAATCTTGAGACGCCACTCACTCTTGATTGTTTTCTTACTATGCAGACGGATGTGTATAAGTGGTGGAAGCCTAGCGGGAAGCTTTACCTGGAATTCTCGAGACTTATAAAGTTCACGCCGATAATGTTCTGGGGTCTATTTGGGTATGTTCAAATTTGTATTGGATTGCTACCTGTTCTTGTCTGTTTCTAGAAGAAACTGCTTCAATAATCTGTCCCCTCTGAATGCGAGTCCCTGCACCTAGATAAAATGTATCATTTACTTTTACTCATTTGAATTGAGGTGGTGATGTTCTCATATCCTTTCACCTTGGTGGTTTACAGTACACCACTACCATTCAGGCAACCGATGCATGTGGTGGTTGGTCATCCAATTATGATCAAGAAAAATCCTGAGCCAACTATGGAAGAGGTATTTGCCTCTATTAACTTCACATTTCAACATTGATGGAGCAAATTATATGGTCTAAACTATATATAGTCCCCGTGTTTTCGTTATCGTAGATACTCTAGATACTCTTATACTCAAATCTTTCAGCCCATTCTTCCATAAAATCGCTATAACGGTGTCCTTATGGTGCTTTGGTCTAAAGAATAGATGCTATAGCTGTGTTTTGTGATATAAATCAATATCTCTGGGGTGGCTAGCAATCCTGAGTGGAACATATGATTGTAGATTCTGACATTCTGTCTGTGAAGTGTGATCAGGTCTCATGTAGTTTTGTTTTATCCTACATGGCATGTCATAGTTGTCCTGCCTGGTGGGTAAAATTACAGTAAGCATCTCTGCTGAACTGTGATATTTCAGTGTGGATGTTACATAAATATATGGGTTTTAGACTTGTTAGACTGATTGTGTTCATAGCTTGTGTAGTTAATGCATATTATTACTCGGCTACTCGCTTAGATTCTTAGAAGACAGCTCTGGTCAAATAGGTCTTTAAAGGTTTCACGTATTTGCATTCCTGTGTTGTTTTATGCCCGTATGATTCCCTTCTCCTGGCATTGCTTAGCTTGTTAACAATCAGTCTAATCCTTGCATTGTTCTTTACTTGGATATGAACAAGGTTGCTGAGGTTCACGATAAGTTCGTTGCTGCACTAGAAGATCTATTCGAAAGGCACAAGGAGAGAGTTGGCTACTCGGACACACCGCTTAGGATTATGTAAATGTTCAGCCTGTATAAACGGTGATTGTCTTCGTGTTATTAACTTGTAAAAAGTTATTTCTTTATTTTTCCTGATGCGTGCTTGGGTCTCTCCTGTTCAATTGATTCGAGAACAAAATTGCAGATACTGTCCATTAACTGGATCGGATATAGGACGTGGTTCCTAGATGGGTGAAGTCTGGTGTAGTTGCTGTAATCATAGGAACACTTGGAATATTATAATCTATACTGGAAATTTCCATTAAGACGACATTTGACTTTAGAGATAGCGTATGATGGTTGTGGTAATGTAAGTCCCTCATAAAACATCTATATTTTCATCTGGTATTCTGGATTAAAGTTTTATGTCACCCCTCGTTTAAACAAGTCACATTGCTTAAATGTGATGCATGTTTGACTCTTTGCATGTGAGGTTGTGGAATCACTTATTATTCACCAATCTGAAGTCTGAAAGTATGTTTTTGGTATACGGATATATCGTTTTAAAAATATTACAAAGTAGTTTACGAATATATAAATTGTTCTCTTAATCAATATTCAACAATGAAGAACTTATAGCCTTCAAGTGAACGTACAATTCAATGCATATACTTTCCAATGCAATGATAAAAAAGACATTAGAGCATCAACTCAATCATAATCTAGTTGATGCTTTTATTTTAGCAAGAACAGTACAGTACAATCACACCACACAGAGTAGTAATTTCTAGTATATGAGTTGGGAGAGGTTGATCGAATGCACCGTGAAACCTTAACCTTCATACCATGCTTCATGTGCAGTATCATGGAAAGACTTCGTTTCACCTGATGATCTTCCATCAACTGAATGCGGAAACGGTTAATCATGGCAGCTGCAACAATTTTCATCTGAATGAATGCAATCTCCTTCCCCACACAATTCCTCGGTCCTGCATTGAAAGCTGGAAACTGGAAAGCCGGTACACTTCTTATGCTTCCAGTTTCGGTAATCCATCTCTGTGGCTTAAACACGAGGCAATCTGTCCCCCATATAGATTCCGTTCTTCCCATTGAATAGTAACACAACACTGCTTTTGTGCTTGGTGTTATCTTATGTCCACTTGGAAGGATATCAGGCTCAGCTACAGATCTGTGTTGCAATGGGACTGGGGGAAACAGGCGTAATGTCTCACAAAGAGCACCGTGCAGATGAGACAGTGTCTTTAACTCGTCTACACTAGTAAAATTCCACTTTCCACTTCCACTGATTAATAAGTTGGTGGTTATCTCTTGTCTGATCGTTTCCTGTTTTTCCGGATGCTTTGCCATGAGCCAAAAGAACCAACTGAGGGCTGCATCTACTGTATCCTTTACCTGCAAGTATTGAACTCAGCATAATGTCTTCCAAAGATTTATCAGTTGTGTCGTTTATTCCTGGAAATGTTCTCATGAAACCAACAAGCAAGTCCAAGTCCATCGCCTGATCATTATTGGCTTGAGCTGCTGCTTTTTTCCTGTTGTTGTGCCTGAGCGAGGTTGCATTCGACAAAAACTGATAGATGGCCTTTTTAGCTTTGGCCAACTTATGTTCTTTGCCAATTCGAAACCATTCTTGAAGCTTCCATGAAGATTCTGGGAATACATGCCTGAGAAAGATAGCCTCACCAACATCTGTAAATGCTTTCTCATGTGGTAAATAAGGCAAGTCATCCTTAGTTAGTGAGCGAGGATCATGGCCTAGAACCTGAATACACGACCAATCAAACATCAAACGCTGGAACAGGTGTTGCAAATCCACATGAGTTCCCATCTCTGAAGCACAATCCAGGATTGGGATTAGCCCGTTTTCAATTTTCTCCCAGATAACTGTTGCTGAAAAAGTTTGGAAGTTCAAGTTTTGTATTAGAAGCGTGCCAGTTTCCCTGATGATTTTCCATTGTTCGCCTTCCGCATTGAGTGCACCATTTCCAAACATAGCGAATATGTTCTTGAACTTTGGACCTTTGGGGAAATTCTGGACGTTCTTGCTCAAGATATGGTGGACATTTGCGGGGTGACTGGTGATCATCACGTCCATGTTGGAAAACCAGGGCCCTTAGAACAAGAATGTGCCTCCAGCCTCCTTTAGGCCCTCAGTCATATATCCTGAATCCGGTTGCAGTTTAGCAGCAGCCCCGGCGTCATGCCAAGAACCGGCCAGTTTGTAGGTAATAAGCTTTTTCTGGGGTTGAAAGCTCTATGCAAGAGAATTAATGAGAGAGTGAGAAGTATTAGTAGCCACACTGACACTGCTGTGGTTTGCATAGCTAAATAATTTTCAGCTAACATAGTGTAGTATAACTCTGTCTTCCCTTGCATACCCAACTTAGTTTTTTAGTATATATGTTATATGTAAATGTCAAACTCAACTGAGATTTGAGCTTCTGGGTGAATCAACGAATGATTGGCGAGCCCACATAATATCACGAGGACTCAATTGAGACCACTCTATTTCCTATGCAAAATTACTATAACACCCCTAAGTATTAATTATTGATGTCTGTGAATTGTAACGTGTTGTATGTAGTATTTTGTACATTGAACGCAGGGGTGAGAAAAAACGAACTGGACCGAAATACCGGCCGTAACCGGACCGAAAAATCGGTCATCGGTTCGATCCGGGCCCGATTAGGTCCGGTCCTCGGTATTGAGGATTTCAACATTTCGGTCTTCGGTCCGGTCCGGTCCAAAAACCGACAAAATCGCGTGTCCACGACCGGACCGAGATTTAACAAATATATACCTTATATTCCTCCAAACCCTAGCCCCAAATCAACACTGCCTTCTCCTCAGCAGCCCCTTCTCCTTCTCCGATCCGCCGCTCTCCACCACCGTTGTCTTTACTCGCCGGCCCTCGTCCACTCGTCGATCTTCACTCGTCCACCGCTCCTCTTCTTCACTCGTCCCTCGTCTTGTAAGCTATCGACGGCGCAAGGAGCTACACGAACGTAGAACAACCGGATTTCCAAACATCCACCGGTGAATAGCGGAGGTTTGTAAATCGAAAATTGTAAATCCTCGTCGTTTCTATCCATTTTATGTTCTATCGAAACAAAACCTTAAGTTTCGGATAATTAGATCGGTGAATTTGGGGAAATTAGGGTTTTGGGGTGTGGAGTTCACAAATTGGGATCATAAAAGGGCAGATTGGATTAGGGTTTCGTTTGTTGAGTGCGTGTGAATTGTGAATGTGAATTTGGGGAAATGAAAAGATATGAAAAACTGGAAGAGTACAAATGGAGCGTGGTGGCTACTCGTATTGGTTTTTTCGATTTCATCTTCATCTAGATATCCCAATTTCATCTTCTGTTTTTTTCGATTCCAAATGACTGCATACTGGTCTGTTTTTTCTGTCTTTTTTTTTTGTAAAATTCGGTCCGTTCGGTCCAAGCCCGAAATCGGACCGACTTTTTTCGGTCCAGTCCGGGCTTGGACCGATCTAATATTGGTCCGGGCCCGGTTCGGTTCGGGCCTGGACCGATGCTCACCCCTAGTTGTACGTATTATAACATTTCATTGATTAATTCTATTGTTGTTTGAGTTATGATTTTACTTCTGAATTGTGATGTAGATATATTAGAAATAAAAATCAGATTAAAATATATAATTTTATGTTTTTTTAACAAGACTTTGTAGATTTAAATTGCTCGTAGCATAAATAATCATTATTATATTTAAATAGTGATATTAATTGGATCTTACATCGTTGATTAATTTTAATATTCTTTTATTTTATAGATGTAGAGAAGTATTATAAAAAAGTTGTTAATAACACATATTTGACCGTTGTAAGTTCTCAAAGGACAATATAAGTTGAATTTTCTACGGCAGAAACTGGACCTAATTTGTTCAAGATTAAATCATAAATCTCGATGTCACTGACTAAATTTTCTACGTTCACTATTACGCACTATACCAAATCGTATCGTGTACTAATGTGCCATTGTTAAGTATATAAGGGGTAAATAGCATGCATGTTTTCCTAACAGGCCATCCTCATGTACATAGGGGTGTAAATATTTGAAGGACAGTGTGAAAGGTTTGACTCTTAAATCATTGGCAACTACTAGATGGGAACGTCTTATTAATAGTGTTAAAGCCATAAGTTTTCAAATAAAAGACATTGGAGAAGCTTATAAGAAGTGGCAGAAGTTGATCCTGATTCTATGATAAGAAGTGAAGCTGATCCGTTGGTCGAATTTGACTTGGGTAAATTTGAATTCTTGTTGGCAATTGTTATATGGTTTGAATTGTTATCTCATGTTAATGTGGTGAGCAAACGTTTGCAAAAGGTCGATATGCTTATTGATATTGCCATTGAAGAAATAGATAATTTAGTTTCATTTTTTTGAGGAGTATATAAAAAATGATTTTTGTGAAGCAGTGGAAATCGCCAAGGAAATTGCAATAGACTTGGGTGTTGAACCTATTTTTCATCAAAAACGTGCAATTAAAAAACAAAGCAATTTGATGAAAACCCAAATGACACTCCCAAATTATCTCAGGAAGAATCATTTAGAGTTAATTATTTCTTATATATATCATTGATCAAGCGATTCAATCACTTAGAGGAAGGTTTGAACAATACCAAGGTTATAAGAATCTCTTTTGTTTCTTTTTTACATCCGAAAAGTTGCACTCTTTAGATGATATCCATTTGAAATCTTGGTGTGTGCGTCTTGAAGATGCACTTGAGCACAATAAGCATTCTGATATTGATGGAGAATCGTTATATGTTGAGCTAAAACTTGTTAGACAATTCATGCGTAATAGAAATATGATAGCTCTTGATATTTTGAGTTATTTAAATGATGTTGGTTGTTTTCCTAATTCGATGATTGCTTATAGGATTTTGTTAACAATTCCGGTCACTGTTGCATCTGCCGACAGAAAATTTTCCAAGCTGAAGTCGGTGAAATCATATATGCATTCTACAATGTCACAAGACCGACTGAATGGTTTAGCAATGATGCAATTGAGAATGATCTGTTGGACAAAATTAGTTATGAAGAGTTGATAGATGATTTTTCCTCAAAAAGTGCTAGAAGAGTTGCACTTTTCAAGTGATTTTCTTAGAAGTTTTTTTGGAAAGCTTTGTATACTTTATAATATTATGTATTAAAAGTTTTGTTCACTTAATATTAAAGTTGAATTTTTTTCTTCGTAATGTATATCTTGGGCCCAATTCTAAAGATGGCATAGTGTCATGGCCCATCTACTTTGTGCGGCCCAAGTCCAAGTCCATGGAGGAATTATCTAGAGAGATCATGAAGAGCCATGGAG
>JAYMSP010005977.1:0-12567 GCA_036897095.1 Plantago elongata | reverse complement strand
CATTAAATAAAAAAAATTAAAAAACTGCCCAGTTTAGCGACGGATAACATTTATCCGTCGCTAAAATCGTAGGGGGTTTAGCGACGGATAAATGTTATCCGTCGCTAAAACCTAACAACGGGCGTTTTAACGACGCCCGTTGTTATTCGTTGCTAGACCGTCGCAAGACTGTCTAGCGACGAATCGCTGAGGTTTTAGTGACGGATAATGGCGTCGCTAAAACCCCAATTTTTTGTAGGGTGGTATCAAAGAAACCAAAGTCAGGGCAAAATACTTCAACTTCATCCAAATACATCCAATAAGCATATAAAAAACAAGCAACATGGATGATAGTTAAACATCAAATTGAAACTCAAATAACTAATTCAATCAACAAAGTTATCACAATGAATACAAATTCAAACCACACCAAATAAAGTTAATACACCAGACATTCTACCAATTATTTGACAACCATACACTCACACTACACACACTAATACTTCAAATCTACTCCATGCTTGCCACGACTATGCAAGATTTCTCTCCAACGACTAAACATGATCGTTGCCATAACGTCATGCAGCACAACCCAAATGGGCTCCTCCAGCTGCACCTCATCAATGAAAACAGGTGGTGGAGGTTGTCATGCCGAGCTCTTCTAGCGGAAGGCTGATCAACATCATCGTCCGACAAATCTTACTCGTCCAAAAAGTCATCGGGTGATTGATAGTGGAGGAAGTTGTGTATCATACAACAAGCAAGAATAATGTGATTCCGTGTGTCAATAGAGTAGAATGAGGGGGAATGCAATATGCCAAATCATTTCTTTAGCAGCTTCAATGCTCGTTCAATGACATTACGTGCGGAGTCATGCTTTAAGTTAAATTACTTCTCTTTTGTTAAGAGTCTTCTATCCCCTCGTTTCCACTCTTGTAGATGGTATCATGTTTTGCAATATGGTGCCAAGAAACCATGGGCATTACAATATCCTGAGTCCACGAGATAATATTTCCCTGCAAAATGCAAAATACAATACACTTACGTTCATAGTAAAATTAAAACTAATGTCATGCATTTTCTACTACACCACTGTATCTAATAAATCACCTTCATGTACTAGTAGAGCCGCCCCTTCAGCCATCATTATTGCATCTCGTAGTATCTTCCCATCAACCGTTGATCCTTCCCAACCGGTAAGCATGTATATAATTAATTCATTCTCCAATCACATACACCGAGGACGTTGCTTGCAATGGTTTCCTTCCAACTTCTATAACAACATTGCCTTAACCTGCTCATAATAGCATCAATATAACTCCCATCCAAAGCACCAAGTCAACCTGACCAATAAATTCATTTCATTCAAAATAAATAAATTAACATCATCTATTAAAACAAATAACTCACACATTGAACTAACCTTGAAGTGTTTTCAAAGCTCTAGATTACATTCTGTTGTGATTGGCTCAGGTTTAGCAATGAGGAACGGGTGTAATTGCAATATCGACTTCAAAACCTCATGAAAATAAATACTGATTGTGTGACCTGATCTTTCAAATGCAAAGATATTCAACCTATTCTTTGTGTGGTGCCCTACAATCACAAGAAAGCTTGCAACCTTTTCCATAAAAAAACGTGCTTACTCCGAACTAAACCACCACATGCGCTTAACAATGAACATAGATCAACAAATGGCTTCCTATCCATTCTCAATACATTCTTGCAATTAATGTCGCTCTCTAGACACAACCTCGTTAAGTATTCAAACTGCCTGGGTTCTTTCAACTTAATTGAGTAGCGTATCGGACCATTCCGATTACCCACTACACGACGCCGGATGCGGGTCCAGTAATACCAATTCATCAAATTACAACACACACTCTCCGATGGTAGGCAGTAGTCAGATCCATGGATCTACTACCCGAATCGGCGAAACATTAATAAATGCCAAATGATTAACAACCCACCGTATCAATTAATCATACATAAATCGTTCGAATTTTACCAAACTAACACAACACAAAACAAACACAGTATATCCTTTCATGATTTAACAATTTGAAATGCAACAACATCGAAGCATAATCACCCCCTCATTCACAATCTCCAACATATAACTCATACAATGAACAAATCCAATCCTACCATAGATAACTGTAGCAAACAGTTTTAACCTCATACAATTCCCAGAGGAATAAAACTCATACAATTCACCAATTAGTGCAAGTAACATAACCCAATATTGTAATTAATGGGCAATGTGAAGCTCATTACTTACCGGAATCGAAGTCGGGTTGCTCAGTAAAATCGCCCCCAAATTGAACTCTTAATCCACGAACGAAACCACCACGTCGAATGAAACCTAGGGCAAAAGCATTGTTCACTTGCTTCTTATACAAGATTTTTCGTCAATATAGGTACAACAAAGTCGAATTGGACCTTATCACAACATTCTCCAGGCTAATTCGCAAGCTACTATTCATTTGAGATGAACGAGAAATCCCAAAAATAGATTCCACCAACTTCTAGGAGCTGAAAAAGAGGAAATTGGAACACAATTTGCACTAGAACGAGATTACCGGTTTCATGGGAGGAATTGTGGTTCAACCGCATTTCCACTTCCGTTTCCCACTTTCGGTAAAAAAATCAAACGCGGGTTTCTTTGATAAATCAGTTGACTTTGTACATTTCCTTCGTAACCAAATACTACATAGGAAATTCAGCCTTTTATTTTTTTTTAATTGAAAAGGAAATTGCATTCATATTAGTGAATTCCGATAGTGCTACTACAAGTGTGAAGTGTCTTTAGCTAACACAACCGAGAGTCAATTCGGGCAAATATGCCAGATAAAGTTAAAACAAACTAGCTGTATTCCCAGAAAATTCTTTGACTGTAAACTGCTCAATATTTTTCCTTCCATTGATCATAATTTTAATAAAATTCCGTCTCACACCTCATATAAATAATCGAGTGCATTATGAAGCTCCATCCTGGACATCAATGGCACTGACACCTATACTAACCACAAAATATGTTCCTTAGCGATGCTACTGGAGACTCTATGCATATCGATCTCACCACGTTTCTGCCCTCACTATAATTTTATGTTCAATTAATTTTTTTCCCTTTTCTTTTGATGTTTACAAGTTCAGTCAGTATTGAGTAGGGCCAAGTGTCTAATTTCTGTATTTTCAACTTTTGTTTAATTTGGTGGACTTTTCTACGGTGAGTCAGTCTTTCGCCCTGTCTGCTTAAAAGAATATTGTTTTAATTTTAAAAATATTTTATAAGGCAAATTTAAATTTTTTGATTAATATTTGTATTTTTCTAATTTAAATAATCATAAGGCGGAAAGGCGATGATGCATGCCAAGGCGGTAAGGCGATCGCCCTTTCACTATATGAATATTTAAATTAAAAATAAATAAATATTAATAAAAAAATTCAAATTTATCTTCTAAATATTTTTAAAATTTAAATTGAATTTTTTTTAGAATTATTTATTTTTATTTTAGTATATAAATTTTAACGGAAAAATATGTCAATTTTCTTATTTACAGTCTGTTGTTAGGCAGGGCGAAAGTCTGTCTGACCGTAGAATAATCAAACTTGGATGGTATAGGAACAATAGAATATAACCAGGGGCGAAGCCAGAATTTTTTATTTGAGGGGACGAATTGTACGATATATTATGAATGGTAAATCGGATCGAGTTCTATATAAAACGAAACCGCTTAGTAATTTAATAAACATTCAACATAAACTTCATCAATAACATAAAAAAAAAAATCTATTATTAATCAAGACTTATATTCTCAATGTCTGTGTTTCACAATTAAATTTATTTCATTAACGGTAGATGTTTTAATTAATAACATGAATAATTTTATTAATATTATATGTTGTTTCTTTGTGACACAATATAATATTTTAGTCTAGAAAATTAAAAAAATACATAATAAGAGGAGGTAATTCTTTTATAGGTAATTCTTTTATATATAAAAATAATAGGTGCAAATTTTAAATTTTATTCAAATAAATTAAATATAAATACTTAAAATTTTTAAAAGTTCGGGTTCGCGTCGCACCTATCCACACCCCTCCCTTGGCCTCTGAATATAACTGTTGTTATCACATTTAAGCGGTCAGGTCAAATCAAGATTTGGAGTTTTGTCATTTATTTTACTCCTTGTTGGACTTTTATCAATCACAAGAAAATCTCAGCTCTTCAAAGTTGGGCACATAGGAGAGAAAGAAACACATTTCCAGTTATGGCTTCTGTAACTCAGAACCAGACAGAGACTTTGAGGAACCAACTTGCTGTTGCTGTTAGAAGCATCCAATGGAGCTATGCAATTTTCTGGTCCATTTCACCTACTCAACCTGGGTATGTAAAAGCTTCAATCTTTTCTTTCAATTTCTTTCAAAGATTCAATTTTGGTTCGTTTGTTTGCCTACTCAATCAGGATAAGTAAAAAGCTTCAATCTTTTCTTTGAATTTCTATAAAAGATTTCAATTTTTAGTCTCTACAATGTGAGCTTGAAGAGGCAGATGATTCTTCAAGAGGTGTTGGTGTTGAGAATGATAGCTCATGATTTGTTTGTTTTCTTTTCTATTTTAGGTTAGTTTCTTTGGGTTGCCCCTTTCATTTTTTAATTATTTTTAAATTTTCATTTCCTGTTTTCTTGGATGTTGATTGTTCACAGTTGCATTTGGCTGTTAAGGTGTAGAAGTTGCTTTAGTTTCAAACTGTGAGATGGAAAAAGCTGACTTTTTTACAATGAATTATCCAAGTCAAGAAAAGGGTGTGGCAATATTGCTGCTTGACATCTTTCTTAGTAATTTGGGCAAGTGTTGACTGGATTTGATGATGAAATATTGAACTGGGAATTTTGTAGTGTTCTGGAATGGAGTCAAGGGTACTACAATGGAGAGATCAAAACAAGAAAAACAGTTCATGCTGGGGAATTGAACCCAGATCAGCTTGGATTACAGAGAAGTGATCAATTGAGGGAGCTTTTTGAGTCCTTGTCGCTTGGTGAGACGAACCCGCAAGCTAGGCCTACGGCTGCTTTGTCGCCTGAAGATCTCACCGATGCAGAGTGGTACTTCTTGGTTTGCATGTCCTTCGTGTTCAATATCGGCCAAGGGTAAATTGTTCTTTCTCGTCGAGTATGACTTATGAGATGTTAATTATTTGCAACATGCCATTTAGTGAAGGATATTTTGATTATGTGACGGAACACAAATGTGATGTTTTGATTTGAAGTTATTTGGAACGTAGTGTAAAATTGATATTCAACATGAAAGATGGCTCGCTCAGAAATGTACGAGAAAAACACTATTGTTTTGTTAATTATTACTTTGGCTGCTGTTTGAATCGCACGTATTTGATAGAAGTGAAATGTGTGTGTGTGTGTGTGATGTATCCCTATCAGGAGAAACAAGCTATTATGATGAAAATCACATGTATTTTGATGTGGATGCGCTTGCTTATGCACTATAAAACTACATGTTTGCTTCTTTGTGACTTTCTTCAATTTGTGAAGGTTACCCGGGAGGACATTTGCGAAGAACCACATGTTATGGCTCTGTAATGCTCCCCGAGCAGATACCAAGATTTTCTCTCGGTCTTTGCTGGCAAAGGCAAGTTAAACTGTTTTTTTTTGTGCTGTAGGCTTCTAGTGTTTAACTTATGCTATTTATCTGAATCTTATTCTGACTTCATTGCTTGTCAACTTCTATACCATATGGCTTGGTGGACATGCATCGTGTCCTTCAGAGTGCATCAATTCAGGTGCCAAAACCTTGCATTTAAGCCCAATTATTTACATTAATGTTTAATGTTAGTGGTTAATCTGAACAGAATATACTTTTGACATGCAGACGATAGTATGTTTTCCGCATTTAGGAGGTGTGGTTGAGCTAGGAACTACTGAACTGGTATGTGAATCCATCTGAAAATGGCATCAACACCCAACATGTTATTTTTCATCCCGCATCATTTCTTTCTGAAACTTCATAAATTTAGAAAAGGGTGTGGATCAGAGCTTTTGAAATATGTGGACAATCCTTTCTTTTTTAACCAATTCCAGTATGCTTTTCATAGGTCCCAGAGGATCCAAATTTGATTCCGCATGTGAAAACTACATTCCTAGATAGTCCATCCACTGTTCCAAAGATTCTAAATCATGTCTCTAATTCCATTGCAAATAACAACCTCGTCTGTGAAGTGCTTGATCGTGCCAACATTCCTGATAACGAACTTGATCAGTTCTTGATTTCTCAAGACTTGGATATGTGTTCTCCAGAAGAGAGTTCGGGTGATTTTGCAGATAATCTACTAAGAGACGAGTCAAATTTAGTTGAAGGCATAGATGGAGAGGTTTCTCAATTGCAAGGCTTGCCTTTTATGGATGAGGCAATAAGCAATTGTCTCAATAATTCTATGAATTCGAGCGACTGTGTATCACAAACTCACGTAATTCCTGGACATGTGCCTCCCTCAGATGGAAAGAAGGGGTGCGATAATCATACAAATGAGGCTCAAGAATGCAATCAGCAGAAACAGAACTCCAGTGATCATGTTCATTATCACAGTGTACTCTCCAACCTTTTGAAGAGTTCTCACCAGTTGATCCTTGGTCCATATTTCAGAAAGGGGAATCGAGAATCAAGTTTTGTCAGCTGGAAGAAAGATGCTAAAGGTGCCAATGTGCCCAAAACTGGAACACCTCAGAAGTTATTGAAGAAAATCCTTTTTGAAGTGGCTATAATGCATCAAAATAGCCGACTTGAATCTAGTAAACGAAATGGCAAAAAAGATGCTCCTAAGGCAGAAGATGAAGCTGATAGAAACCACGTATTGTCTGAGAGGAAGCGCAGAGAAAAGATAAACGAGAGGTTCACAATTCTTGGATCACTTGTCCCATCCGGAGGCAAGGTATGTACAGAAGTTTCTATACCATATTTTAAGCTCCACAGATGAATTACATTAACAAAAGAATGTTCATTGAGTTTTGTTAGTGTTCTTGATTTCCTTTTGGAAGAATAGTTCAGATTTTTAGTTAAATACAGGGTATTCGTTACATACAGCAGGTCTATTAGACCCGTCTTTGAAATTTATCCTTGTTATTTTTTATAATTCCAACCCAATCTGTGGATGATTTTCAGCAACAAAGTATACAGTCCCGGAATGCAGATGGATCAATTGTTTTCAATACATATGAAGTATCAGCGCATTAGCTAATATACATAAGGGATCCGATCCAACACTGATTATGCATTGATTTGGTTGCTGCAGGTTGACAAAGTATCGATTCTTGATCATACAATAGAGTACTTGAGGGATCTTGAGCGGAAGGTTGAAGAGCTGCAGTCTGATCGAGACTCAACGACACAAAATAAACCTCATGATGCCATCGAGAGGACCTCTGACAATTACGGCCCTAGCAAAATAGATAACTTCAAGAAGACATTGACAAACAAAAGAAAGGCTTGTGATATAGACAAAACGGCAACTGAAAAAAGTAGGCCTCGGTTGAGAGACTCCCTAATAGACAACATAACTGTCAACATTTCAGAGAAGGATGTGTTGATTGAGATGACTTGTTCTTGGAGGGACAATGTATTGCTTGAAGTAATGGAGGCCATTAGTAAACTACGCTTGGACACCGAAAAGGTTCAATCTTCCAACACTGATGGAATGCTCTCTCTTACAGTAAATGCCAAGGTTTGTTATTTTGTTGTTTGTATTAACATAATTATCAGCTTTTAGAGCAAAGAATCAAAGCGTATGAAGATTTTTGTGTTCGACTATCTAACAACGGAATTGACATTACTTGCAGGGCAAGGGGTTAAAGGTACCATCAGTAAATGTGATCAGACAAGCCCTTCAGAAAGTTATAAGAAAGGGTTGATCTTCCTACTCACAATCTTTAGATTTGTTAGTGTGTTCATAAAAAATGTAATACTATTAAAATATGAGTAATTAGTTTAGCAAGTAAGCTAATTGTTCGGGAAATTTTGAAATTTCCAGTTAGTGCAGAGCAATAAAGGAATTATTCTGAGATTGATCATGAAAATTCTTCCAGTTAGATCAGTTACATCAGGATTGATAAATGGCAAGGTAGAATCTCTGAAGCTATATATCTCAAAGTCCTTAGCCAAAATATGAGCTGGAAAGAAAACGCAGCTTCATATCTTCCCGGACAGTAGTTACGGAATATATGCATGCAGGTCTCTTATGTTAGGTTATATTGTCCACAAATAGCTAAGTTAGTTTTCTGATCTGCCTCATCTGATTTATTGCTGGTCTTTATGGGGTCGCCTGTACTTGTTGCTTTAGCTAAGTTTCCATATCCAACTCCATTGTGAATTCTGCTACGTCCTGATTCTTGACCTTTGTGTAAAGCCTTTATAGGCTGATTGGCATGTAAACACACCACTTGTTGTCAAATCCGTAGTACAAAGTCCGTTTCCTCATTAATCACCACAATTTCGGCTCCCCAGGTAGCACAATAGCTTGATCATTCTAGTTACCATTTTCGTCCAAAACATCATACAGTTCTCACGCATCCAAGAATGCCTTTCCATGACGGGCTATCAATGAACCGGCATAATATGAACAATCATATTGGTCAATTTCCTCTGCCAAATTGAGCGTAAGAGAGTTAAACAAACTGTGTAGACACGTATGGAATATCCACATAATTTGTGAGCGCGGTGCTGGTTTATTGAGATGAGTGCTGACCTTAAGTATAGATATATAATGTACCAATGAAGAAGGCCAATTTTTCAATGAGATTATATAGACTCGAGTAGTTTGGGTTTATGTGGTTTATATTGATCATGTGATATTCTGAGTTAGCATATTTGAATTTGCTTTAGTCACTTTCAAGTTTCTCTCATTTGTGTAGACGGAGAGATGCATTTATTCATAATAGTACTTGATGTTTATTAGACACGTCCAAAGAAAGTGCTGATCTGAGTCATGATGTGTATTCGAATAAGATTAAAACAGTGACTCGTAATGTATTGGCACCAACTGGCACCAACAGCGGCAAGGCATACTAAATAGTAAATACTACCCGGGACTCCCGGAAGTGGAGGTTGGTATAGAATTGTACTTGAATCTGTTTGAATAATATATAATTATTGAGTAAGTAAGTATATATATATATATATATATATATATATATGTCTGTATGTATGTATGTATATTAAACAATATAATAAGTCTCACTTTGTTTAATACTTTTAGAAAGCGTAAAACAACTTTCAAGTCTTGTTCTGTTTTCCTTCTTTTCTTTTCTTCCGTTATCTTCACCGGCGAGCTCGCGTCCTTCCCCCAAACCGGCACCACCCTAAAGAAGCCTCCCTAACATCTTCGCACCAAGAGACGCGATGGAAACGTACTTCACCAACCAACTAACCACTCGTGGGACTGCGTGTTCTTCACAAATATCAATTCTGGTGAAACTCTCCACAATCACGGCGACTGTTCATCATCGACTATCATCAGTTGGATTCCGGTGGCCGCACTAATTTCAGGTAAACTCTTCGCTTGAAATCGTACCCTCTTCAATTTTTTTTTCTGAATATGCTGTAGAGAATTTATTTGTTTCTTCCCTTCCATGTGTTTGATGAAATGCATACCTCAGTTCGTTCTAAATTGGAATGTCATGCCTTTGTTTATTTTGTTTGTGGAGTTTTTGTGGAGTTGTACTTTTTATCTTACTCATACAATCCGTTTCAAGAAGCTTCATAATTATGGTATCTGACTTTCTGTTGCTCGGCCAGTATTGATAGTGACTATGCTGCAAAAGATATAAATATCAATGCTAAGTGGAGTGGACATGAATATCCAATGAGTACTTGGAAGTTTGGCTTCAGAAGAAACAAATTATGTAATAGAAACAAGCAGAAAACCTATATGAGTGGTGAAAGCAGGTTTTTTCAACTAAGTTAATTCTCATTCTTAACTGGTTCTTTTCTGAGGATTGCTTGATGCTACCGTAAGTGTATGTGTGCATGAGGTTCTAGAGAGGTAGAAATACACATCTTAGGCCATGCCGGCTCGAGGGAGAACTGACCGGGAATAAGAAAAGGCAATTACAAGTTTGAATGAACGAGTTAAGCATCTTCTAGAATTGAAACACTCCTGTTTGTGGGTGTGTAAGAAATAAAATTTTACTTATACTAGGTTCATTTACTTCATGATGCATCTAGCTTGAATAGATTTTGTTATTTTAGGTTGAATTTGAGGAATCTTTTTTCTTTTTATTCTCACTGGTTTGCTTCTTTTTATTGCTAGAAACATGATATCATTTTGACTTGCGCAATCCTCTTCATTCCCTGCAAATTGAGTTGTAGGATTCTAACCTCAAGTGCTTGATATATGTGCTTCGGTTTTTGGATGATATAGTAGTTTAGTTATGTAGCACTCTGGCTTTGAACTAAGATGTACACCATAAAATGGCCCTTGAGAAATCAAGTCGGATGATATCCACTTGCAGGTTCAGTATCCTTGAAATCAGTGTTGGACTGTACTTAGCAGATGTTTTTCCTGACCAATCAAGCACAATTTTTCCCCAATCATCCACTGATTTCCATGAATTTGCTCTATGCTTCATTTTCTCTATTTTGGGTACATTTACTGTACAGTGATCATGTAGTAATTGCAATCAGACTTCTTATTGGTGTGTTTACTTGGGTTATTTAATCTATTGGCGCACCAATGGCGCTTATAGGATCCAACAAAGGGGAGTTATGATATATATGAACATATTGGTATTGAGGTCACATACTCATCTATCTGAGCTTCCTTGCATGGCTGTAAGAGATCCAATAAATGAGAGTTTGCATCAATAGAACAAGCAATTACAAGTTTGAATGAACAATTTAAGCATCTTCTAGAATTGAAACACTCCTTCCTACTACTAGGACTTTAGTTTGCACAACGCGTGTTGTTGGATTCTCGTTTGCAGGAGATGTTGTGCTCAATAGTATTTTGCAATTCGTTTTGACTTTTAATTTTCTCATCTTTGTATTCTGCAATGGCTAAACTCTTCGCTTGAAATCGTACCCTCTTCAATTTTTTCTTTGAATATGCTGTAAAGAATTTATTTTTCTTGCCTTCCATGTGTTCGATGAAATGCATACGTTCGTTCTAAATTGGAATGTCCTGCCTCTGTGTTTTTTGTGGAGTTGTACTTCTTATCTTACTCACACAATCCGTTTCAAGAAGCTTCATAATTATGTTATCTGACTATATGTTGCTCGGCCAGTATTGATAGTGACTATGCTGCAAAAGATATAAATATCAATGCTAAGTGGAGTGGACATAAATATCCAATGAGTACTTGGAAGTTTGGCTTTAGAAGAAACAAATTATGTAATAGAAACAAGCAGAAAACCTGAGTCGTGAAAGCAGGTTTACTTAACAATAAGTTCACAGGATATAAGCACGAAATAACTTCCTAGGAGTTGCGAGTCTTATGACATCTGCAGAGCTAGAGCTCGAATGAAGAAAAAGTAGTACTGCATATAGAAGTTTGCCTTCCTACATAAGGGCAGGACAATAAAATCCGCCACTATAATGTTTTTTGGTCCACAAATAAGTCTCTGGGAAAGAGTAAAGGGGGATGATAAGCAAGCGACAAGACAACATATGTGAAATTAGCAGTAGTTATATTATAAGTATCTAGCTCATATCCATCATGCCATCGCGAATCTGACAGCAGATGGGAGTAACATCAGTGAATGACCTCTCAAAGGGTGAAGCATCTCTTCTGCGCTTCAAACCACCACAGGTCTCTGCAGGGGGGGCAAGTGTCAGTGGTAGTATCAACCTTCCTGCGGACACCTCTGACTGCCTGTTGCTCGAGTGGTGTGAGAGGAAAAATGTGCTTGCTAAAACGGCAGAGGGAGCTATGGTTATCATACAAAATTTGATGGTTACAGTTTTTGTCACAAATGTGTGTCTGACCAGTTAGCCTGCAGCGATACATGTTTCCACAGACATGTTCGTTAGCACATTTCCAATCACATTTGTGAAGGGGATTAGGGCCTTCTTGGCCAAGGATAGAGGACAAAACAATAACTTTGGTAGGAACAACTACCATAGATGATGATGATGATTTGCCAAATACCTCCATTGTTGTGTGTTTGGTTGAATGTTAGTTAATAGTCCGTCCCTTCCCTAAGTTAATTCTCCTTCTTAACTGGTTCTTTTCTGAGGATTGTTTGATGCTACTGTAAGTGTATGTGCGCATGATGTTCTAGAGAGGTAGAAATACACATCTTCGGCCATGCCTGCTCAAGGGAGAACTGATCGGGAATAAGAAAAAGCAATTACAAGTTTGAATGAACAAGTTAAGCATCTTCTACAATAGAAACACTCATTCCTATTACTGGGAATTCAGTTTGCACAACGCGTGTTGTTGGATTCTTGTTTGCAGGAGATGTTGTGCTCAATAGTTTTTTGCCATTCGCTTTGACTTTTGTTAATTTTCTCATCTTTGTATTCTGCAATGGCTCATGCTTTGTGCTCTATATAATTGCAGGTTTCTCTCTGTTTGTCA
>JAYMSP010005976.1:0-12570 GCA_036897095.1 Plantago elongata | reverse complement strand
AGGATTGTCCATCGGACAATAAGGCGATCGACGATCGCGAGCAATTGCAGAGGCGGTCGATGAAGATCGAACAGGCTAGGGCGATCATTGGACAGAAGAACGACGATTGCGAGCAATTTCAGGAGG
Source organism: Plantago elongata (assembly GCA_036897095.1). Classification (NCBI taxonomy): domain Eukaryota; kingdom Viridiplantae; phylum Streptophyta; class Magnoliopsida; order Lamiales; family Plantaginaceae; genus Plantago; species Plantago elongata. Next base: position 12,444 of record JAYMSP010005976.1, on the reverse strand, counting down.
ATAGAAGAAAGTTTGACAAATTAAAGAAAATTGTTCGAACATGAGAGGGGGATCGACAATAGTGGGTTGTTCGATCAGAGGAGAAGTTTGACAGATTAAAGAAAATTGTTCGAACATGGGTGGGGATCAACAACAGTAGGTTGTTTGATCAGAGAAGAAAATCAATTCAGTTGAATCGACCTTGAGAAAGAAGAGAAAATAGATAAGGAGAAAAGAGAGAAAAGATTAGAGCTTGAGAGATAAGGAGAAAAGGGAGAAAAGATTAGAGCTTGAGAGAAAAGGAGAAAGGAGAGAAAATAGATAAGGAGAAAAGGGAGAAAAGATTACAGCTTGAGAGATAAGGAGAAAAGGGAGAAAAGAGATAGGGACAATCAGATTTATTGCATTGAGGGAAAAGATGAGAGGCAGGACCAGTGGGTTGTTTGATCAGAGAAGAAAATCAATTATGTTGAATTGATCTTGAGAAAGAAGAAAAAATCGATTCAGTGAGAATCGATTGCAGGAGGATTGTATATGGAACGTGAGGTTTTGTATATGAAAAGATTTATTGCATTGAGGGTAAAGATGAGAGGCAGGACCAACAACAGTGGGTTGTTTGATCAGAGAAGAAAATCAATTCAGTTGAATCGATCTTGAGAAAGAAGAGAAAATCGATTCAGTGGGAATCGATTGTAGGAGGATTGTATATGGAATGTGAGGTTTTGTATATGGGAGAGATTGAAGAAGAGATGTGCATGAACGCTTGAGAAAAGAGGAGAAAAGGGAGAAAAGAAATAAGAGCAATCAAATTTATTGCATTGAAGGAAAAGATGAGAAGCAGGACCAATGCTCGTTGGAAACTTACGTGGCTCTGATACCATGAGAGGCATGACCAATGCTCGTTGGAGACTTACATGACTCTAATACCATGAAAGAATTATTTTCCATGTCTATTCATAGAATTAGAAGGGGTATATATATAAGTACAAGAAGCTATAATCTAAAGACTAATCTAATGAAAACTAATCTAATTAGAGTTCTATAATCTAAAAGACTAATCTAATCAGAAAACCAATACAATTACATAGTCTAACATAGCATCTGAATTAAGACGGTTAACCTTTCGTCGCCAATTCCCGATAGATTAGGATTAGGTTTTTGTGGGGATTTAGGCAAACTGGGTACGTCCATTGCTAGTTTGTTGATCGTGAATCATTCGTCGGTAATTAACAATGGCTAGATATTACTTAAGGGTGTATGCAGGTTAACCTCATTATATTCATTGATATGCAAATCCGTGACAAGAAATAAGTAATTCTTGCCTCATGTTTTCCCAACCTTGTATATTTGCAAACTTATCTGAAGAATTCAAACCTTTTTAAGAAAAAAAAAAAGATTATCAAATCCATTTACAATCTATCTTTAGCCTCAACTTTAACATACACCCCACATTATTTGGTGCCAACATTTAAGTCCTTCCACCCCTTTAAACCCATAAACAATAACATCTTATTTTCCAAGAGATTAATTCCTCAAACAAGAAGCAAAAATGTAGGGCACATTCCAAACCAGTAAGAATTCTTGTCTCAAATATTAGATGCCATAACCAAATAGTGACAATATGGTTATGAGAAAAGCGACTATCATTGGAGGGTCTGCATTTCTCATAGCTTTGGTGGTCCTTGCAGTTGTAGCGACTGTCATCCATGAGGCTTATCGGAGTAGCCAACCAAGCGATGAAACCGCCAAAGATATATCAACCAATTACGTTGTACACCTCTGCCATGATACAGATTATGAACAAACATGCATCAACACCCTATCTGGGGCAAAAAACACCTCCAACCCAAGATCCTTGGTCGAAGTAACCTTCCAGTTCGCCATCGAAAAGCTTTCCAACGCTATTAATCAAACAATTTCTAGCCAAACGGACCCCAACACCATCCGTGCCTATGAGACGTGTCAAAAGCTTCTCCATGACTCCATATACGATCTCAACAGAACTTTCATTCGCTTGGATTCTTTTGATATCAACAATCTCAAAACATTCACAAATGACCTCAAGACTTGGCTCACTGGTGCCTTAACGTATCAAGAAACGTGTCTAGATTACTTTGAGAATGCAGAACAAGAAGCTCGGTTGGGAATGCAAAATCTGTTGCAAGTAACTCGTGAAATAACAATCAACAGCCTTGCCTTGGTAAATGTCTTCTCCAAATCTTTGTCAGATAGTGAACCAAAATCTAATAGACGGCTCGTTGAGAAAAAAAACACTTGGGCCAAAGAAGGTTATAGAAGAGCACATCGACTTGATGATGATACCCTGCGCAAAAGTAAGCCAAATTTGATAGTTGCACAAGACGGCTCAGGGCACTATAAGACAATCAATGAAGCTCTTGAACATGTTCCTAGATTTAGTGATAAAAGATTTGTCATTCATATAAAGAAAGGGGTGTATGAAGAGTATGTTACAGTGGATTTGACAATGATGAACATCGTTTTCATTGGAGATGGTCCGACGAAAACAAAGATTACAGGTAACAAGAGCCACAAGGGTAACAATAACTTGGGCACACAGTTAACAGCAACAGTTGGTATGTTCCATTCTTATTAGCTATTTCAATTGCATATTTAAATTACACACCCTATTTTGAACCACCCGTACCTTTGAAGTCACGGACCATCTCTAACGTGGTGTAGTGATTGAGGGAGACAATTTCATAGCTAAGGGAATGGGATTTGAAAACACTGCTGGAGTAGACATGGGGCAAGCAGTTGCCCTCCGAGTCGCAAGCGACAAATCCATCTTCTATAATTGTCAAATGGATGGGCACCAGGTTAACTCATTGGATTCATACTTAAATATGATGGGAAAATGCATTCATCAGATCTCGATTCATTATGAAAATTATGAATTTCTAAAACATTGATGCAGGATACTCTCTACACCCAAACATATCGCCAATACTATCGCGACTGCACCATTAGTGGCACCGTTGACTTTGTGTTCGGAAATGCAGAGGCGGTGCTCCAGAATTGCACCCTGTTGATACGAAAGCCATCAGATGTGGGAAGACGATGCATGGTTACGGCCAATGGAAAAACACACTTGAACGAGACATCAGGTCTGATCCTACTTGATTGTCGTTTAATTTCAGATGTCGGGTATCCTACGATGGACAACTCATACAAGGCATACCTCGGACGTCCCTGGAAGCCATACTCAACAACTGTCATCATGAACTCGTATCTAGATGTTGTGATTGACCCGGCGGGGTGGGCACCATGGAATCAGACGACCGCGCACCTTGACACGTGTTATTATGCCGAGGTCAATAATAAGGGTCCAGGTGCTAGTTTGAGTCGAAGGGTGACTTGGGATGGACATAAGAAGATTTCATCACAAGAGGCTGCTAAGTTTACTCCTCAAGAATTCTTAGATGTGGAGTTTTTTGTTGGTGCTCTTAATTTTGTTCCCTTGTCCTAGGCTTGATCATGGCATTGTGCATCTTTGTTAATCCATCTTTCTTATACTTTGAATTTAATGTTCCATTTCGTAGGTACAAAAAGTTTATTGCTTTGTGAATGAATACTTTCTGTCCATTACATTGAAGAGAATACATGAGTATATACAATACAAAGTATCCAACTAAAGTCTAATACTAATCTAATTCTACTTTTAATCTAGATTATATTAGTATCCTAATCCTAGTCTATTTACATAATCTCTATCACACCTCCGCAGTCGAAGCGGGAGGTTCACGAATACTTAGACTGGATCTAAAATCCTCAAATAGAACTCTGAGAAGTCCTTTAGTGAATATATCCGCAATATGATAACGGGATGGAACATGAAGTACCCTGATGTTCCCTCATGCTACTTGTTCACGAACAAAATGTATATCCATCTCAATATGCTTGGTTCGTTGATGTTGAACCGGATTGCCAAACAGATATATAGCACTGATATTGTCACAATATATGAGAGTAGCCTTGGAAAATGAAGCTCAAGTACCAAGTTCCGAATCCAACATGATTCGAAAACGACATTCACAACTCCTCGATTTTCAGCCTCAGCACTGGAACGAGAAAGTGTGGGTTGTCGTTTAGATGACCAGGATATGAGATTATCACCAAGAAACACACAATACCCTGAAGTTGATCTCCGAGTATCTAGACAACCACCCCAATCAGCATATGTATAAGATACCAAATCAGTGCTCGAAGATGGATACAAGTGTAATCCGTGAGCCAATGTCCCCTGCAAATAACGGATAATGCATTTTAATGCATTCATATGTATCTCCTTCGGATCATGCATGTGAAGACAGATTTGTTGAACTGCATATGAAATATTTGGTCGAGTAAAAGTCAAGTACTATACAACACCCGCAAGGCTAGGATAATTCGTAGGATCCGCATATGGAGTATCACATGTACTACTCAATTTGGGATTCATATCAACCGGAGTAGTTGTGAACCTACATGAAGACATACATGCACGATCAATAATTTCTTCTGCATACTTCCGTTGGGAGAGAAACATCCCCGAGTTATGCCGAGTAACTACAATGCCAAGAAAGTAATTTAGAGGACCGAGATCCTTCATAGCAAACTCTGACACCAGTAGCGTCATGATCGACTTCTGAAGCTGAGCAGACGATGTTGCGAGGATGATGTCGTCCACATATAGTAAGAGATATGCCATATCCGATCCCTTCTTGTAAATAAAGAGAGAAGTATCTGCTTTACTGTTGACGAAACTCAACGAGGATACATAATCTGCAAATCTCTTGTACCACGCACGTGGAGCCTGTTTAAGTCCATACAGTGATTTTCGGAGTAAACACACATGATCAGGAAAAGTTGGATCCCGAAAACCCAAGGGTTGATGCATATAAATAGTCTCTTTAAGTTCCCCATGTAAAAAGGCGTTTTTCACATCGATCTTGAGAAAGAAGAGGCGGGTGAGGCAGAATGACCTGCCTATCCAGAACCGGGTCGGGAAATCTTGTAGGCCCAGTAGGATCCAATTTGGCAAACGGAGAGGTATTTTCGTCAAAGATAACATGACGAGAAATAATAATCTTCCTAGTGGTCAACTTGTTCGAAGGATAACCCAAAAACACACATGGAGAGAACCTAGCGTGTAATTTGTGAATGGTAGTGGATGGAATCATAGGATAACAAAGACAATCAAAAACTCGAAGGTGAGAGAGTATGAGGTTTGGCGGTGGTATAAGCGTTCTAGAGGAGACGCATTATCAAGGATTTTGCTAGGCAAGATATTAAGTAAATACGTAGCCGTATGCAAAGCATGATGCCAAAAATATAAGCGTAATGATGCATGCGCAAGAAGAGTTCGAATGATATTATTTATAGTGCGGATTTTTCGTTCAGCTTTGCCATTCTGAGAAGAAGTATGCGGACACAAAAACCGAAACGACATCCCATTATTTTGACAAAAAGTGTGAAAACGGGTATTATCATACTCCCCTCCATTGTCACTTTTGAAGATTCAGAATAGAAGACTTAAACTGGGTGTGGATATGATTACGTAAAAGCCCAAATTTGTCAAACACATCAAATTTACGAGCAAGCGGGAAAGTCCATAGAAAATTGGTGAAATCATCTAAGAACAGAATATAATACCGATGCACCATAGAACTCAAAACGGGAGATGTCCATAAATCACTATGTATAATATCAAAAGGAACCAAGGTTTGTGACAAAGACGTATCGAAAGGTAACTTAACTTGTTTGCCAAGAATACAAGAATGACAAATACTCGAGGCACGAGTTTTATTCCTAACAATGCATTTGTCTAACCTAATCTAAAACAATACATCCTGGATGACCTAAACGAGCATGCCAAATACTTGAAGAAAACGCCGAAAAAGCCAAAGTTGGGGAAGCAAAAAACTTTGAAGGAAGTGAGTGGAAAAAGTTCTCACTGACTATCACATCTCATGATTTCCCTCCACGTCTGAAAATCCTTCACAGAAAACCCAAAGGGATCAAACTCAACTAACCCAGAATTATCGCTAATAAATTTGCGCACAAATACGAGATTTTTTACGAGTTTAGGAGTATGCAAAACATTCTGTAAGGAGAGAGGTGGGTGAGGGGGTTCTAGCTTTTTATTTCCACTATCCTGAATTGGAATAAATTGTCTCGGACATCGCTCATTTTATAATGTCCAGAATCATTTAACAATCAACTACTATTATATAACTGGTACTAACCCGTGGCGATGCCACAATATTATGTACTTTTAATAATATAAATAGAAGGGTATAAAATAAATTAATCGAGAAAATAAAGTAGCTATGTGAACAACGTTGGTGGTAATGTAGGTTTGTAGTACTTCTTCACCAAATATTATGTAAGGCCCCGTCTGGTCCGAACGTCAAGGATTATGCCGAGCTTCCAAATACATAGATATATCGAAGTAATAATTATTACAACCCCAAATGTAATTTATAATTCGATAAACATAACACACATCTACGAGATCAGCAGCGGAAACAAGTCCTAGTCCGTCTGTCTGTCTATCTACCCCGACCTTTCCTCGTGCTCTAAACCTAAAAAATCAAAGTTAAACAGGAAGAGCGTAAGTCAACAGACTCAGTGAGGATAATCAAGCAAGTATAAGAGAATGCATGAATGCAACATTATAGCAAACCAACACAACACGCTGATCAAGCAGTTTTAAATAGTGGGGAAACGGTTATCAGTCAGTCAGGATCATAGCACATGAAAGGTGCCAGATTTACAGTACTAAACAGTAAATGTCTTGGGCTATACCGAACGGATCAGGTTTCGGTCAACAACAAATAGCGGCGTGACCGCGCGTGGAGTTGCTTTTATGACAGGCACGACCCATCACAACTCATAAAACCAGACCGTTTGAATAGTATGTACAGTCAGTGGTGCCCGAACAAGTAGCGCTGCAGATCGCTTTACAACAGTATGTCGACAACGTCGACCAGGACGATTTTCCAAAATTTTCCAAAAACTGTGTGTGGTTGCTTTTCAAAATCAATTTTCGTGCAATGCAGTTCATGTGGATCAACATAACAGAATCAGGATTAAATATCAATCGATAACTAGAACAATATAATATCAGGTCAATACAAGTCAGATATCTCCAAAATACAAGTCATCGACAGTTATACAATCAGTAATCCTAATTAATAATCGGGTCGGGTCGGTTGGTCGTCGTCGCGTAGCCGAAGTCAATGTTAGGCAGTGTAACATCCCGGGATCGGGTTCGGACATCAAGGGTTGTGCCGAATATTTCAAATACCCATTTATTAAAATATTACAATATTATCCGTTACAAGCCAGTTGTACTGGATAAACAGAAAAACAGAAAATACACATTCAACTTAAAACTGCAGCAACGAATTCGGCCAAAGTCCGGCTGACTGATCTACCCAAGCCTGTCTTCGTGCTCAAAATCTGGGAAAGCAAGTTATTGAAACAAAGAGAGTGTCAGTCATGAGGACTCAGTGAGGATAATCAAGCATGCATGAAATGCGTATGAATGTAACACTGCAACAAACTAACACAACACGCTGGTCAGGCACTTTAGCAATTCGGGAAGCCAGTATCACACACTTCATGGTCGTAACCCAACTTGTTTACACAGCAACACTTCAGGATCAGAGATCCAAGCTGTTTACACAACAACACTTCAGGATCAGAGATCCAAGCAGTTTACACAGCAACACTTCAGGATCAGAGATCCACACTGTTTGCACAGCAACACTTCAGGATCAGAGATCCAAACCGTTTACACGGCAACACTTCAGGATCAGAGATCCACACTGTTTACACAGCAACACTTCGGGATCATAGATCCACGCTGTTTGCACAGCAACACTTCAGGATATGGTTCCCAGTTTTTAAGAAAACAGTGTGTGGTTGCTCTTTTTTTTTCAGGAAAATAGTTTTCGTGCAATGTATGAGGATCAGGAATGCAAGAAAAAAGTAAAGATTCAGAGTACGTTGTCACTTAAGTACATTATCACTCAGGAACCGTAAAACATTTTCAGAGTCCACTATCACTCAAGTACACTATCACTTGGAAATAGTAACACTTTGTCAGAGTACACTATCACTTAGTAACTGGATCAATAGAAATTCATGTTGATACAGATAGGTAATTTCTAGATACAGGTCATCTATCGTGTACAAATAGGAATCAAAATCGGTAAACGGATCAGTAGACAGGACTCGGTTTATAGTATTAATCAGCAATTGGGGTAATAAAATGTCAAGGCAATACAGGTGAGGTATTCCTAAGTACAAGTTATCTAAAGTTTATACATTTAGAAACCTAAATCGGTAAACAGGATCATTAGACATGACTCGGTATACAATATTAGTCAGCAATTGGGGTAATAAAATGTTAAGACAAGACAGGTACGGTTCCCTAATACAGGTTGTCTAAAGTGATACCGTCAGTCAACTAAATCGGTAAACGGGCCGGTCGGTCGTCGTCAAGTATTCACGGTCAGGGTTAGACATTCAGGCAAATAAACAGGTACAGGAATCGAAACGCAATAAAAGAAGGCACTTTAACTTTCCCAGGGCCTGATGCCGAAGGCCAGCTATCACTCACCGTATGTATCTGGTGCGTCAGGGGCTTCCGAAATTCCTAATACACAGATAAATAGTACTACTTAAACTCCAAACTCAATTATTCAGAAGACTCCTAATAATTTTCTAACAATTTTATATCTAGTAAACGGATCCCATATCCGAGTTCCCTTTAATTGAATATCTGTTGTTTCAAGTATTCGACACTGTTTAACATGACTCGACCCTTTGATCTTTAATTATTTAATTTCTTTAAATTGTTAAGGTGACATTTTATTTTTCTTCCTAACCTTATCCGGTATTTTATTCCCAACAGATAACCCCAACAACAGACGGCAAGTCTGTCTTCGTATAATAACCTATATCCGGTACAGAACTCCTAACAGATAAGTTCAGACTACAGTCGACAAGTCTGTCCCAGTAATATATAACTTCTAACAGTATTTAACCAGTATCTGTCCTAACAGTGCAATACCACCAAATCATATTATTATATTCCAGTTCCCTAGTCGACGACAAGTCGACGTCTACACGCGCCAACAGTACAATTCCTAGTCGACGTTTTCCCACAATTCAACAGTAGACAGTCTAATTTTAACATAACAACAGTCCGCAACCTGCGGCAATTATCCTACAGTCGACGGCCAGTCGACACTACAACATCTAATATCACCGGCTATACTAATAATTCAACAGTCCAACAGTATAATTTAAATTTCATTAACTAATGATAATCGGTAATTACGTTAATAATCAGTAATTAGTGATAATAAACATTAATTAATACTAACTATAACAATTAACGATAATAATCGATAATTAACACTAATAGACGATAATTAACGCTAATTAACGCTAATTAGCGACAATAAACGAGAATTATACGACACTAATTGGGAGAGCTTCGAGCAACAGGCAGCATGACGGTAGTCGAGGCGGGGTCGAGGCGGCACGGCTGTGAGTAATATTTAATTAATTTCCCGTTCGAATCGACATTCGAGCGAGAAACTTACCGGAATATTTGGTCGAGTTAACGACTCAATCCCGGTGGAGGTGCAGTCGGGCAGTGGTGACGGATGACGGATGGTCGGAGCCGGTGGCAGCGGGTGGTGGTTCGCGGATGAACAATGGCGGAAATGAGGCACGAAGAGGAAGGAAATGAGAGAGGAAGAAGCTGTGGAAATGGGGTGAAGAATGGGGATACCGAGTCGGCTATTTATAGCCGTGTACAGGCGGTGGAAGGCGGTCGGAGGCGGGTGGTGCCGCCACGTGGCCGGCCACCTGTCCGTTTCTGCTCTTCTCCTTGCTGACTCCATTTCTCCCCTCCCTACACGTCTCTTTGGCCCTTTTCTCGTCTTGCCACGCGTTGGCGGCGCCGCCACGGCTGGGAGCCGATGATTGGTTGCCACGGTCGGCTGGGCACGCGTCTGGCACGAGGATGGCACGCGATTGGCATGCAAGTGGCACGGCAGTGAGAGCGGGAGAGGGTGCGGACGCGAGATGGCACGGGCGCAGCGGACAGGTGCGGGCGGGAGACGGGCATGTGCGGCGTGGGGGTGAGAAGAACGGGAATGGCACGGTAATTACAGCCCAATTGGGGTTATTTGGGGAAGATGAAGGGTAAAAGACAAGAATAGCCTTATGGGGAAAGAAGGGGGAATGATGAAACAGGGGTAATCCGGTACTTTTGCGATTATATATAACTGGATCGTTCTGGCTTTCAAACGACTCGCAAATAAAATCCGGAAAAATGAAAAATTGATTCTCGAACACTTTTCAAGTCGTACACGAGCCATAGGAAAATTAAAATAAATAATTTTTATTTTATTATTTTTTATTTTTTTATTAATAAATAACTAAAATGCACTTTAACGTCGAATCCGCTCGGCGTTAAAATTCTAAATTCGACCTAATCCACTTACGTAATATTTTTGCTCGTTCGAAATAATAAAATTAATATTTTATTAAATTTTCGAATAGACGAGGAAATTTGTCGGACCTTACAGGTAAGACATATACTAAAACAGGAACATGTATTGGAATTTAAATACTGGAAGGGTAACAACTTTCCCAGGACCGGATGCCGAAAGCGTGAAATCGTTCACCTTGACTGGACTGGTATGCTATGCAACTTCGTACTCCTGATACACGGACAATACTACTCAACTTTACGCGAGAATAATTATAAAATTCCCGAAAAATCCCCCAAGAATCATAACAAGTAACAATAATTAAAACATATGAGATAGACAACAATCATGGTTCCAAATTTAGACACACCAGAACAATAATAATAATGAAACCGTAGACACCTAGCTTGTAAACTACCGGCATCAGAAGGTAGAGTGAGGTTACACAGAAATTCGACACAGACGACCATACCGTCACATAATTTGACATTCTAACGCAGCAACCAAAGTAGACAAACAGATGACCAAGTAAGAGAGGTTCCTTAAAACACGCAAACTTTACTCGTAGTGAGGATATCAACTAATCAGAATCAGCTACCTAATGCAGATTCAAAAGGAAAAATCTCATCGCATGCCTCAAAATTTATCAGCAGATTGTAAAGGTAATTTGAGATCCATATACTTTAACATCTTAACCCAAACACAAACAGTTCAACTTACGCGTAGTAGTCGACCACCGGTCGATATTCACATACGCCGCATATAACATGCAGGACTCCACAATTATGACGCACAGGCTAGCTTAGCTTGCATAACATAGGAGCACAGTACCAAGACACACGCATCACACATACAAGTTGTATATAGCTTGGCCTAATTCCGAATTCAACCATTCGAGCACCGTTAACTAAACTACCATAAGCAGTATATTCATATATCAACTTTCTCAATTTACACTATACCTAATTCAAGCATAACTAAATTCAAATTCCAGTAAACAACATCATTCAATCACAGGCCAACACAATCAAAATCAAAATCAAGGATCAGACGCAGGCCACAATCGAACAAGGAGTGAAGACTCGAAACATACACAACAGATACAATTAATTCCACTGTTCCCGTCCCAATTCGAGAAAAATCGGAAAAGGAAGGATACTAACCAGAGTTGATCGTGCGCAACGACACTAATCCGGTAGTTAGGCGTGGTGGTTGGCGGCGGTGAGGGGCGGAGGTGAGAGGTGGGAATGAGAACGAACGGGCAAGACTACTGTTTACTTTTCTGGATGGAGTGTGATGTGCGACGGGGAGAGGGCGGAGGGCCACTATTTAAAGCCGGGAAGGCGCCGACTAGGCGGCTCGGCTCTTCCCCGTTCAACGACACGCATCTCCACGCGTCATTCCTCAGCCACGCGTCGTTCAAGGGTAATCCGGTCCTTCCCCACTACGGTGACGGTCGGTGGGGCGGCTCCTTCACGGAGAAGCAAAGGCGCGGTCGGTGGATGGAGAAATGACAGATTGAATTGATTTGTACGGGGAAAGAATTTGGGGAAGAAGAAGATAAGTGAAGGGTATAATGGGTATTTTACCATTATATAAACCTCGTTTCTTCTGAACTCTAAATGGCTCGTAAATAAATTTCGAAAAATGAAAATTCGATATCCGGGACGATACTGGACACGAACTGAACTAGGATCAATAATAAAAAAAATTATATATTTTTTATTATTATTTTATTAATTTAATATCAAACAATAACTTAACGCTTATTCGTAATTAATTGGCGGGCATAACCGGCCGTTAATTTTCGAATTTAACTCGTTGTTAATTGTCGAATATATTTACACACGTCGAGCCAGGAGTTAATGGTTAGTTAAAATAATAATATTATTATCGAATTAATTTATGATACAATGTAATAAAATTCATGGCTTTTACACTCTCCCCC
>JAYMSP010005975.1:0-12572 GCA_036897095.1 Plantago elongata | reverse complement strand
TGAAGCTTATGAGTAACTAGTTAAGCATTTAGAATGTTTAACAAGTTAGATACAAACTACTCTTGTTACCTGTGTATATTCAGGCACACTAGCTTCCATAACATGGCTTGGAGTTTCTGGTACTTCGAATCTTTTCTCTGACTATCCTTTCTGAATGCCCGTTTCAGAAATTTGAGGAACCTGCTCACTTGCAGGAATTTCTTCAGCAATAACATCTCTTGGCTGTGTGATTGTGGAAGCAATGTTAGAATATTCCATCAATCTGTCAATAGTCACCAATCCTTTATCAGCCTATTGGTGTGTGACATCTTCATTTACCCTCTATGGGATTGCATTCTCTGCAACCTTAGCTTTCTTGGGTAATGAAGCTGAGCCAGAAGCTCCACCGTGAGTTTCTCTTCTGGATCTTTTCAAAGCAAGAAGGAGTGTCATGTCATCGTCATCATCAGATAAGAAATCTGGTACGGTAATGGCATATATTCAAAGTGTAGCATTTGCCAAGTCCATCAAGGGTCCAATTAATTAATCCAAAACATGTCAAATTTACAAACCGGCAAAGTTGTGCTGGAAAGATATGTAGACAACGCATTCGAAGTTCTCCAAACACAATGTGGGTTGGAATATTAATATATATGATTAGATTTTATAACTCTCTATAAGTTCGAGCTTTTAAATAAGATGGAATTCTATCATGATATTAGAGCCTCTGGCTCACGTCCAACCTGGATTTGAATCTCCACGGAAACAGTTTCCGCCACGGAAACAGTTTCCGCACCATATTAAATTTCCACTCGAATGACCTTTCCAAAGAGGTTGAAATCGAACACGAGTGCGGAAGAATGTTAGAGTATTAATATATATGACTAGATTCCACAATTTCTACTTTTAGATGAGATGAAATTCTATCAAATGTCCGTTAATTTTGAATCCATCATCGGCACACACCAAAGAAATCCTAGCTAAGATCATTATTCTTTGCATTCTCTCCTACACAAATGATAGTCAGAGGATTTGATGCACTTATATCTAAGACAATAAAAAACGTCGAAGATGAAATGAAATAGTTTACACCATTAATGTTTGACTAGTACACTGTGAGCTGCAGCCGCAAAAAAATGTGTGATCAATTTCATTTAAAACTACATGACTAATAAAAATATTCCCAAAGTATGGAAATGTATCATCTGCTCCGGGAAGCTTTTATGGTACACATTTATTATAAAATTTATCTTGTGTTTGTAGTTTTTATATTTCTATATTATATGTGATATTGGTTTGTTTCTATGTATATTGTAATATGTATACGGATTGTTTTTTAGATTCGATTGAAAAAATATATATTCTTAAGTGTAGTTTCGTGATTCTTCGTTACTATAAAAGAGTCACTGTAACCTTGATTCAATGCAACATAAAATGTTTGACATAGAATAATAATTGAATTCTTTGAATGTAATTTTTGTATGGTTTACACATTGTTGGTTTTAATTTACACATGACACATTGTTTTGGCAGAGGCTAGTAAATCTTTGTTACGAGAATTTAGCTGCAGCAAATCTGAGCTGACACCACTTTACTGAACTCATTAATAAAGTCCAGCTCTAACCATTGTCAATATGAGTTGTTTACAGAGAAAGTATTTTTTAGTCAAACACTAATTTTATTTATCCAATGATAAAGTTAAGAATCTTTTCACTAACCAGCTCACTCAAGGCTACATGTTAATCATCACCAAACATTAAAAATCATAAATTAAAAAAAGTTTAACAAATCAAGAACATACTTGTGGCTATCTTCTTTCTCAGAACATGGCTGTCCCTTTCTCCCCCTTTTCACTCTCTACTCCTCTGTAGCTGTTAATCACTCTGCTCCCTCTTTTTCATGTTCTCTTTGGACCAAACCCACATCAAATCTCACACCTTTTTGCTTGTTTCTGCTCCCACACTTGTTCATTTCATGTTTTTTCCGTCAAAGATTCAATCTTGATCAAGATTTGATACTTTGCTGCAGATGGGTTCTTCCAAAGCACAAATCTTGGTTACCCTTTTGCTCATTACTGTGTTAGTTCAAGCAACATTTTCAACTGCACTCAATTGTTCAGATACTTCTCGTGTATGCTCCTCTTTTCTGGCCTTCAAACCCAGTCCAGAACAAACCCTTCCTGTCATCCAGAGCATGTTCGATGTGCTGCTGAAAGACATAACTGTAGAGGGAAATGGAAGGGATACAATTTTCATTAAAAAAAACTGTTCTTGTGTGTCTAATTTGAGCCAGTACTTGACATTTACTACTTTTACTGTGAGGGAGAGTAATAGGTCTGTGAATGATCTGTTGTGGGATTCGTATGATGGGTTGGCTTATTTTCCTCCGAATTCGACTACTAGAGCGGCTAGGAAAGGCGAGGTAGTGTCGTTGAGGCTCCTATGTGGTTGCTCGAGCGGATTGTGGAATTATCTGATGAGTTATGTGATGGCAGAGGGAGATAGTGTGGAGTCTTTGGCTAGTAGGTTTGGTGTTAGTATGGATAGTATTGAGAAGTTGAATGGGATTGATAATCCGGATAATGTCACTGTTGGGGCACTTTACTATGTACCGTTGAATTCGGGTATGGTCTTGTTCTTAGTTTGTTAGTGTTAGTTGAATGATTCCAAGTTGGTCTATGGTTGGTGTTAGATTGAACTTGGATAGTTTTTATTATATTCATGTCGCCTGCTGTTGAATTATTCATAGTCGCTAGCTCTTTGAATGATCATGTCATTTCCGAAAATGATTGCATCACAAAATGCTAGATTGGTTTTTCGGCTTGTATGTGATCATTTTTGTATAGTACAGTACATGTTGCACAACTGACTTCACATCCTAAACAGAGGAAGTTTCAAAACAGTTGGAACTTTTCTCATAGTTCTCACGTTTGATATTAGATGGTTGATGAATTTGGTTAAATGTTTCCTTGTCTGTTGACTATCCTATAGTAAGTTAGTAATGTTCTGTAATAGCTTCATGTTTGAGATACTCGTGTGGTTTATTACTTTTCTGTGTGACTATTCATTTCGCTGCTATTTATCACAATCTTTGTCTTGTCACAGCACCAGGCGAACCCTATCCGGTAAAGAATACTACAGCTCCAGCTCCAGCTCCTGAACCAGCTACATCCACTGATCATAGCTTGGCTGGTATGGTAGTTTGCTCTTTAATACACTAAAAACACTTATGGAATCTGCTGGCAGCTTCAACTCATGAATATTTATATCAGACAAAAACTTGTGTTAAGACGGTCTAACGGTTAAACACACATGTAGCATTATGTAATAACAAAGCCACCGGAACCCAGCCATGTGTTAGGCACATTCCTCTAATTCCCTAATTTGGCACACGTTTAACACACGATCTTCACCTGATAATATCCTCCTGCAAGACAAGGACTTGCTTATATAAAATAAAATCAGAATATCTCTTCTTTTGACTGATGACAAACTAAATGATTCAAAACTGAGAAGTAAATCTTCAGTTGGGTTTGCTGTTTTCTCATTTATTGTAGTACAATCCAGTAAGAATCCCCATTCTCCTTCGAAAAGAAAGTTTCTCCCCATAGTTCTGGTAGAATGATCTATGGACTTGAACCGTCTTGCACTGGAGAATTATACTAGTTGACTTTCACCTACCCTTCCCCCTGGAAAGCGAAAGCGGGCTTGCAAATGCAAAGGTCTCAAGCACCAAAGCACATGCAGAGGCATAGTATTTCTATAACTAATAATAATAGCAAGGTTGGTGTTGGGAAGTACTGCTCTATATTCTATAATCAATATCAGCGTGAAAGAATGTGAAATTTTTGTTAACGTATTCTCAACCTTAAAAGTAAAAAAGCACACAGGTTGATGTTCATATTTTGATTTTCTATGTGATTCATCAATGAAGGAGTTTAAATCTGTCATCTTTGCTGGTGATTAAGTGACTACCAATATCTAGTGAAGCATGCCTGTGCAAAATAATACTTAATCCAGTATTTGTATCATGCCTCTCTTGCAGTGGATCATGTAAATCACAAATCTCATGCGATTTACTGGTGGATCATTGGAAGTCTGGCTGTTGGTCTGGCTCTTGTAGTCATTCTGGTGGTTCTTTTTGTGGCACTGCGATCATCAGCCTATTTTATGGGATCACAAGGAAGCCACTCAAGCCAGGCAAAAGATTCCGATGGAAGGACTTCACATAAGTTTCACATTCTCCGAAACTCAAGTTTCTGTTGTGCTTCAAGGAGATCCATACGTTGTGAATCTAAGGAATTAAAGCACCCTAATAGAGCGTCTAGTAACCGCAACATCAACATTCCTTCAGGTCTGAATCATCATGCTTTAACTTTGCTGTGCATTGTGGACCAGTGCATTGATTAATATAAGTAACAATATGAATATTGCAGTGACACTGAGGATTATGGTTAGAATCTATTGTCAAACTGTACTATATATATGACATAATATGCTAACATATCAATTACAATATTGTTAAATGGCAATAGTCGCATATATTATGTTCTTATAATGGCTTTAGATGTGGTTCCCTTGGTAACATATTATATAGTAAAGTAGGAGTATATGTTATGTCCAGATATTTGTTTATCACTTCGTACGCTATATCTTAATTTCTTGAGCTCAATTCGAGCTACCAACTGCATCTCCTCCTTGAGATACTCTTGATCTGCTTCTCATGGTTGGCTTGTCAATATTTTTCCTGTCGCAGTTATCGGAACTGATGTTTTTGACGTGGAGACACCTATTGTTTTTGCATACGAAGATATACTATCCTCAACTGATGGGTTTTCTGAGTCATCTCTTTTGGGTCATGGAACAAATGGTTCAGTGTATTATGGCCAACTCCGGGACCAGGTCTGCTTATCTCAAGAATCAAGATTACTGATTGTGGACTTCATAGTCCATACCCCTCACAGGATTTACTGATCAGAATGTTTACGTGAATTTCAGGAAGTTGCGATTAAAAAGATGACTGCCATGAAAACTAAAGAATTTATGGCAGAGATGAAGGTTCTGTGCAAAGTCCATCACTCAAATTTGGTAGAATTGATTGGCTATGCTGCTAGTACCGACGATCTCTTTCTCGTATATGAGTATGCTCAGATGGGTTCTCTCAGAAATCACTTGCATGACCCTCAGAGCAAAGGTATATTTTTTGTCAAGATGTGCATATGAGTACATTCTGATTGTGCTGCACTTATGTTGAAATGTTTTTTCACTGCCTGGACAGGTCATACACCCCTATCTTGGATCATCAGGGTCCAAATAGCTCTTGATACTGCCAGGGGGCTGGAGTATGTACACGAGCATACAAAACCCCACTATGTGCATCGAGATATCAAATCGAGCAACATACTTCTTGATGGTAGCTTTAGAGCAAAGGTCAGTCCTAATGTGATACTTGTGTTGTTTCATGTTCACTTGTAGTTTGAAACTGTCATGGGTTTAAAGAGTATTTAAATATATCTTACCATATTGATCACTCCATGATTTCCTGCTTCACTGCATTTCAATTGTTATATACATACGTGTCGGTCATGTCTTCAACAGTTCAGTTCTTGTGTTTGATTCATTTGTTCGTGTAGATTTCCGACTTCGGTTTGGCGAAGCTTGTGATGTCAGCTGAGGGGGAGGCTTCAGTTACAAGAGTGGTCGGGACATATGGTTACCTTGCTCCAGAGTAAGTACTGTACTTATTAACTTCAGGTAGAGGGAGGTGCTTGTTTTCAATTCTAAATTATTTATGCACATTGTTTCTTTAGATACTTGACGGATGGACTGGCCACGAGTAAAAGTGACGTGTATGCTTTTGGCGTGGTACTTTTCGAACTAATATCCGGGAAGGAGGCCATGACAAGAACTTCTGAGAGGAGGTCCTTGGTATCAATTGTAAGTCTAAAAAAAGAGAGTTTCAGCAGAAATGGAGAATTGATTTTCCTTTAATTTATTTGACTGAATATAGATTAACTCTAACATTGCAATGAATATCTGCTAATACTTGTGAATCTCTCAGATGTTAGCGGCTCTGAGGAACACACCTGACTCCACGAGCATGTCAAGCTTGAAAGATCACATTGATCCTAGTTTACTGGATTTGTGTCCCCATGACTGTCTTTTCAAGGTAAAAAAGTCATAATTCATATTCTTATAATCAAGCACCTGGATGCCGTATATGTTAGCCCATTGTTAAGGAGTGAGCTGCACCATCTAAACAGTCGCATAGCTGCAATAGATGGTGCATATCCACCCTTTCACCAGCCGTGGTACAAAATACAATGTGTAATATGAGACATGACCCTTAGCTGTGAAAGAAGTTCTGAAGTACATGACTCGTGCATAAACTAGGTGTTCACTTCTTTTCACTTGCATTGTTATCCAGGTGGCCATGTTAGCTAAACAATGTGTAGATGATGATCCAGTCCTGCGGCCAGACATGAAGCAAGTCGTAATCTCACTTTCTCAAATTCTTTTATCCTCGGTGGAGTGGGAAGCAACTCTATCCGGTAACAGCCAAATATTCAGCGGTCTTGTTCAGGGACGATGAGGATACTACACAATTTCGACGCCCATTTTCTGATAGTGATTTGTTTATTTACTATGTATAGCTGCTAGATGTTTGGTGAGGCACTTGGATGCCATATCTTACCTGTCACTAGCTGATTCTTTTGTATCTTGTTCTTTGCGAAAACTTAACGGTATAGTGTGTAGATAAAAGAAGCACAGGTATTCATGTACCTGCTGCTTTCCCTGTTTCTAGAGGAAACATGTACCTGCTACTAACAACTGGTTTGTATGCGGTTTTGAAGTTATGTAATATATCGCCATGACACTCTAGTGTATAGATGCACTCAGTTTCAACTTCCAATCTGTGGTAGACAAACTAGTGTGGTATTGATCAAACACATTTGAAACTACAAAGTACAGTTCATATTATGAAACCATTACTCATTTATTATCATTATCATTATCAATATGAAACCGGTACATCACTATTTACATACACCATTCATCACCATTAGCTAACTGAACTTATTCTCTCCGTCACCTTATTTCATATGCCAAATTGTTCAGAAAGAGTCCCAGAAAAGAGCAAACGGAAGTGGTATGCTGTGTATTTATTTGCTTAGTGAAGCTAGTATTCGTCGAGGAGGATCAAATGGTCTTCGGGAGTGAAGGACAGCTAGATTATCAATCAATAACAAGTCGCCTTTCTGCCATGGAATTGCAACGCTTTCCTCTTCTAGGATTTTCAGACAGTCATAGATAATATGACCTGGCAAGGGCGTACCATCCCCAAAAGTAACTGCCTTCACAGGGTCATTACGGGAGTCTTCCCAACCTGTATAAGCAGCCACCATGCTATTGAACCAAATCTTGCGCTGCCTGGATTCATCAAATTTAATTGCTGGGATTGGACCCATTATTGTTTTCACGCCATCCTCGGTCCATTCAAGCTTCATGTTCAACTTAGCAGCCCTATCAAGAAAAAATCAAACCCAAGTACTAGCTGTCATGGTGTGAACTCAAATTTTCAAATGTGGAAGGCAGTGGTAGCAGAAACAAACACTTCTTTCTTCAAAGCTATAACTGATCTATGATAGATTTTTGTTTAACAGCTGCAAAGAGAATTTGTACTATTCCTACCGAAACCTATTTTCTGGATGTACCAATGCAATCACCATTACATTCTATACAAACATTTTGGTGGAAAACACTTGCCTAGACCAGGTCTGCAATTAACGTTGCAGAACCATATAGCTAGAAATGCTCCACAATCGCAAATATGTGCGAACCACACTTGATATTATGTGTTGTGGATGAATCCGGGCCAAATGGTCTATCAAAAGTCATAGACCCGTCTAGGAGACAATTTTCAAATTTTTCGGAGATACAAAAAGAAACCCAACTAGTCACAGACAACAATAGCCTCAATCATGTTTATATGTGGAACATACACTCAGTTGGAAGCCTATATCAGCTAAACATGCTATATATGGTGAATTGTTGACTATCAGTATACTGCACAAGAAACCTTGTAATCACGCTTAATATGAATACTTTCAACATTCACAAAGGCACCCACTTTCCATGACAACTAACAAACCAAACTGAAGGAAGAAATATGCACAGAAAAATCACCAATTGAAGGAAAATACTAAAAATAATGCAATGTGTTGATCAAGGCAACAAACCTCTCTTCAGCAACTTTCTTATCTTTTGTCAAAAAGGTAGATTTCCAACCACGGCCAATTGGAGACGAAGGATCATCCTCTCCTCCCAATACTCGGGCATAGATGAGGCCATGCTCCTCCAATTTGTCCACAAACTCTGGATACTTGTCTTTCATCCTCTCATACACAACATGACTGAGAACAATCGGTGTTTCTCCTCCTTTAGCAGGTTCTACTTCACAAAAGAAAAACAGCTTTGAAGGATACTCTGGAACCTGGAGACAGAGCAAAGTTAGTTGCAGCCCATTATATTACTTCATATATCTTATTCACCGACAACAAGTCATTTCCAGAATCTAGCCTCCATGGGGCGTAAAACCGCCTTCATAGAGTAAGAACAAGGACCTGATGGCATGTGCCAGCCATGTCTAACAAGGGATATACATTATTAGGATAACAACACCACTACACATTTAAGTGTTCGCCGAATCCTTAATTTCCACCAGGCAAAACATCAATCTAAACACATAACATTCTCCAGATGACCTTAACAATTTAACGCGACATCAAACCAGTCACTACACATCACAGCACCACAACAGTTGAGCGACGAAACAATTCGTGTTGGTTAACGCGAGCAATTAAAATGAACTGGTAAATATACATCAACACATATCACAAGACTCAACTCCAACTTGAAGATGATTTCATCTCATCCTATTCTATCCTATTAAGCTTATTAGATATCTTATATAGCTTACTTTTCATTTCTTAGTTGGATTACTTAGCTAGTGTATATGTCAATTAGGCTTCCTTTCTATTCATCTACTACTTCGATCAATTGATCATTCGTCAATACAATATAGTTTTCTCTCAATCGAAAAGTCGAATTGAAAACGTAGATTAAAGGAAAAGGAAAAAAAGAAAAAAAGAGTAGACCTGAGCCATTTCGTGATGAAAGGGGATCTTCTGATCAGGCGGAGACTCATTGGCGGTAAAAACTCGACCGATGACATTAGTCCTCGGAGCGGCGCCACCGACGTACGGCAGCTCCTCATACCCGAACGCCTCAACGACGTCGTTGAAATCAGATGCAGATGCTAACGAACTGAAACCGCGAAAGAGAATTGCTCCGTGTTTGTGCAGAATGGAGTCTAGCCATGGCTTCTGCTCCTTCACCGCTGCCGTGATATGGTGGCCAGACGGCGGAGATAGCACGGCTGGGAAAGCGACGTGGTTGTGGAGTTTCTGTTGGGGGGTTTGTGTAAAGATGAAAAGGGAATTAGGGTTTGAGGACATATTTTGAACGTTGAGGGACTGGAATGTAAATGGTATGAGTGAGTGTAGTAAATTGTGGAGTGGATGTGGAGAAAATGGAAAGGGGATCGAGTGTGTGACCACGGATTTGATTTTTTATTTGGACGTAAAGTCGACCACATTCGATTCAAGTTGAATGAGGACCATTGCCAGCGTCTGGTTATGTATATTATTCACCGGGATAAAACCACTATATAGACTTTTGGTCTTATATAATTACCAAGGATATTTAGACTTTTGTAATTAAAATTTTATGTCAAACACCACTAGACCATCTTCACCAATGTTATAATGGTAGTTGCAACGTTGGTGGAGCTCTGGCTCCAACTCCAACATAGTTGGAGCTAACGTTTTTCAGTGCGGAGATATCGGGATAAATTCGTAGATTAATATAAAAAAATACTAATATAATTTTGTTATAATTAATTAATAACATTTAAAATCAATTTAAAAAGTATAAGATCTGATAAGATTCTCGACAAAGTAAAGTAGCAAATAAGATGTTTCACGAGATGCCTGACAAATTCAAATTCAAATTCACACTGATTTTATTACAGACAAGCAACAATTCGAAAAGTAAAATACAAACTAGCCACACTTCGGAAAGTAAATTACAAACAAGCCACAGTGCGGAAGGTAAAAAAAACAAACTCGCCACACTACAGGAGGAAAAGTAAAAATAAACAAGCCACATTCCGATCCTTCACCATTAGCCCGATCCAAACAACTGTTAAACTAGTGCTTCTAAGTGTGCTTTGGCCTCGTTCGGCAAGTTGTCGTAGTTTTCCACAAGTGCCAAGTACGTGTCCATCATCTTCGCCTTTGACTTACGCTCCTCCTTCTCGCAAGCAAGCTCCAACTTTTGTTTTTCCACTTCAAGGAATTGGGGATAATTCTCATTAAATTTAGTAATTCCCTCGCCCATGACATCCATTGATGAGTTACCGGAACTGACATTCTTAGCCAACTTCTTGGCCTTGTCACGATCGATGGGCCGTTTGATACTTGTCGCACTTTCATAATCCCGGTTTCACTTACTTCCACTACTGCCACCTGCTGATTCCATTGGTTGATCACCTACATCAACATCGTCACCCTCAAACTCATCCTCCCAAGGTGGTACCCACTTCTTCATGATTTCCTCCAAGTTCATCTTGAGTTCTCACTCTGGGTATGATTTCATGGAATCCCATTGTTTGAACGTCGTAAATGAGTTGTGGTGCTTTGATTTATCTCTGTATATTTCTTGGGCAGTGTCTCTCACATCGGACTCATTATATCCACTTCGATTGCCGACCATGACTATAGCACGCTACACACAAATCAACCAATGATTTATGTCATCTCTTAACCGCCCCCATCTTCCACGAAGCGAATCATGAGAACGGAATTTATCCATCCTGATCATCATTCCTATCCCCTTGATATCCTCATACTTCTCCGCAACAAGACGGAACAATTTACAGTAAATCTGATCCGTTCCAACAATAACATTTTGACTAACCTCCATGTAGGCTGAGATGAGAACCAAATCCTCACTCTCGTTGTATGGGTTGTTCTGTACGGTTGCCGCTCCTCCGGTGGTTTTTCCGGCTGCGTTCCAAGAACAACCTCCTCTTCCGGTGTTTGTGAAAAATGGTGTTTGGGAGGATGGAGATTGGTAATTTTGAGTGTAGGGATCTTGGTAGGAGCTTTGGAACAAAGGTCGAACGTGACTCGGTTGGGGTTGAAAAGCCGTATTTTCGAAGTGAGCTTGCATGTACTCATGGTATTTTTCGGGTTTGTTGAGTTTCAACCACTGAAAATACTCTGCGTCCATCTCGCCGGAAAATTCACGGGAAAATGAAAGTGGAAAGGGTGTTTTGAGAGGAAGAAAGTTTTTTAAGTTTAATTAAGAGAGAAAGAGGAGTTGGAGATGGGATGATCCAAAAAATATCAAGATTGGTCTCATTTTGTAGATCTCGAAAAAACATAGTCGTTGGTAAATTTTTATTTATTATTTTATTTCGTATTTTCGGAGATATTACCGTTTTAAAACGGATATATTCCGAAAAAGAAAAAAAAGAAAAAACAGGAGCACGACAAGTGGCAGCAGCCGATTGGCTGTTGCCACCCGCGGCGTGGGCCGCACGACGCGGCGTCCCACGCCGCACCACGGAACGACGCGTTGTTACATTGCCTCATTGACGCTACGGTGCAGCGTCGTTCACGACCCCGCGCGACGGCGCTTCCATTGGTGGTAGCCTTTATCGATTCAATATCGGGAAAATGTGTTTAGTGGGTTAAATTAATTGTGCAGCTAGGTACCAAATCTAAAAGTTTCCCCTTTTTGTTTACGAATTAGGATGAAGATTAAATATTTGAGATTAACTTATTAGAATTCAAATTATTTAAGGGTTATTATCAAGTATCTTATATGTCAATATGGTAAATTAATAAAAAACTTTGAAAAATCAAATTTGGGTGTGGCCGTGTGGGTGGTCACCTCTACGGCCTACTCACGGTTGGTAGCAAGAATGTAGTACCTTTTGTAACCAAAAATACAATATAGCTTTCTTCTACGTGTCAAGAAAGACTATATAAATATGAAGATGCATGTTCACTATCAAGAAGAAGAAAATTCAACCATTTTATTTTATAATACCATATGCTCATTTGTACTTAGTAGACAAGACCAGACTTAATCCAACATGGAATTTCAAATGAGTACAAACTAATTAAGCTCTTCATTTATCCATGTGGGCTGCCCAACACGGTTCCATCATGTCCTATAAATTCACTAGAGAAATCTCATTCTTATCATCACTCAACATTACACACTTCCAATCAAGCTCATAAAAGATCTCTTAATTTAATTAGCATTTCACTTGTGATATACATATTTACTTTTAATTCCTACTCTAAAATTTTCCTATATGAATAGCAAAACATTCATTTCTGCCATTTTGGCGCTAACCATACTATCAACATTATGCATCATTCAAAGTGAAGCACAGCTCTCTACCACATTTTACAACACAAGGTGCCCAAATGCAGCAAGTATAATTAGTTGTCTAAT
>JAYMSP010005974.1:0-12572 GCA_036897095.1 Plantago elongata | reverse complement strand
CAAACAACCAAATAATCAATTCAACAAATGCAATGCCAATAACAATATTATTAAACAATAATAAACTGAATGTGATCGTAGTACATATCATTCTTATAAATGGTTGTCTCTAGGACATACATATTTTCACTACAGTGACGTGTGCGGCCTTTGTTTGGAAACTGAGCCATGGAGCATTTGTTCTTCGACTACAATGGTACGAAGCCGATTTGGGTACAGCGGTTCAAAGCCGGTTGAGCTACCAGCATGCGTCCGATGCATGAACTGTGGAATTGTGATGGATATTACGGCATTCTAAGGGCAAGAACCGGAGAAAAAGGCTTCTACAACTGGCTTTCATAGTAATTATGTATGAAGTGTGAAAATATAAAAATAATATTTAGTTTGGAATAACTGATAGGATAGATAATATAGCACAATAAATTATTGCACTTGTAATAATAGAATTTGGATAGTATTTAGACTGAGATTCTATATTGAGAGTCTAATTTTAATGCAGACATTCTATAATCACTACAGTATTCTAAGTTATATCGGTTAATCACCTTTTACTTTATATTATATTTAAAATATAAATTTAGAGTTTGATAATATATTTTTATTTTAAAATAAAAATAATTAATTAGCCTAAGTATAATGGTTTCATCACTCCTCGGCTCCTATTGAATAGGAATGTGATATACAATTTAAATAAGTGTCGGTCACAAGAAAAGTATTATTTTCTCAAGAGCTAGAGAAATGAACCAAATTCATTCAGCCAATTTACTAAAAATCAAGATCTAATTAATCAGGCATAAAGCGCTTGTCTTCTTTATTTAGTTACTTATTTTATTTTAGGTCCATAACGTGATGAGGCGGTTTGATCTTGACATTTCGTGAACTAGTATAAATTAATTATTTTATGTTGTCTTATTATGATATTGACTGGTGGGATCTTCACATGTCATGCTTTATGCCTTTAGGGCAAATTTCATCGAACACCTATTATATAACCTAATTACAAGTGGATTCAAATCTTAACTTTTTATAAATTAATATTCAAAAAATTCTTTTTTTACCTCTGATTCAATATCAGATTCTGAATTCGACTAAACAATCTTAACTAATAGTGTCACATGAGAATCACATGAGAACCCATATGTAATTGATTCGAACAACATGTATTTGTATGTAATTGAAACTGGCCGTTAGTTTTTAAAAATAATAGTTATTGGGGGACATTTGAAGGCTATTTATACACCATTTTTGGTTCATTTGTTGTTTTTTTTAATTATTTTGTGTACAAGTGAAAAATATCTTCTAGTTCAAGGCAAGATCCCACAAGTGTTGTTGTCACCGAATTTGTATGAATGCAATTTGTAGTGAGAATACTATTCTATCCATGACCAAGTCTCAACCTAACGAGGGAAGATTTTATTAGCGTTGTCGAATACATTGGTTAGAATGGTGTCATGAAAAAGAAGGGGTGCAAGCACAAGAACCGGAAGATTTCATGCATGCCGAACTACTAAGTGAATTTGTGCAACACGATATCAACAACAATTTTCAAGGGTTCAAATGCAAAAGCAAGATACAACAGAGCAAGTTATGGAGAATGCCCAAAGGAGACAAAAGAAGAGAGTGTAGCCCAATGAAGATAAATACTATAGAATCCGGCAACTTATTTCTCTAAACTTGATGCAATTTGCTATGTATCTTATAGTGCATATTTACAAAGCATTTGAGTAAATAGAAAATTATAAGTTAGAAACATTATTTTTTATTAAACTTAATTTTTTAAATTAAAGTATCAATATAAAATTACTAGCATGGATATAATCACACAAATTATAATAATATTTAGCAATCATCCTCGTATTTGTTCTCATGTTTACATACTTTGAGTAAGTCCCATGATTTATTTTTAATAGCATGAAATACCAGATCCATATGAAGTAGTTCGTTGGATTAAAGAATATTTTAATTTATTCATATCTTTGTATATTAACCAAGTGGAGGGGCGAAGCTACCCTTTAGTTGACGAGGTGATTTTCGAAAATTTTCAAGGATATATATCTTCAATTTTTATTGTTATTTAATATTTAAGTCTTTTGAAATACCGTTTATAATAAAGATAAAAAAAAACTCTAAACTTTAAATTTAAATAATGATTTTAAGGCTATCACTTATAATTTAGGGTGTTTAGTTAAGAAACATCGATGTTTTCTACAATTCTAAACGTACGTAACTGTTGACTACATAAACGTTTAACATAATTTAATAATTTTATTACCAATATCAATCCAATTATATTGAATTTAAATATACAGAAACCATCGTCCCGAAAAGTATTAGGATTGACATATAGTTTTATATAAAAATACAATAAAAATGCACTTTTAATTGTAAAATATGCAATTTGTGTATAGAATTAATATTTGTTATTATTTATTAGATGTGTTTTTATTTTTTAATTTTTAATGTATCTTATTTGTGTGGTACGGTTAAAAACATCAATTATATGAAGTGATGTATAAATTATATGAAGCAATGTATAATGAATAAATAATTCTTAAATTTTTAGTTTTTAAAGTTGAATTTAAACACGGTATGAGAAAAAATTCTGGCTTCAACCACACATCACAAAGGTGAGTTTTCGGATTAGGGTCTGGGTGTGGGGAAATTGTCATACTAAATGTCCTACACTACATGAACATGTGAATTTTTTTGGGGTTATTTTGGTTGTGATTTGTACTGGTTCGTTCGAATTGGAATGGATTACTTCTTAGAATTTGTACTGGTGAGGCTAAGTGACTGTTTGGTATAGAATTTAAATTTTATCAATTTAAATGGCCTGTTTTATGTACAAAACCGACCATTTAAATTGATAAAAATCAATTTGAATTCTATACGAATACAAATTTAAGAAGTTGAATCTTAAGTAAGAAAACATGTGAAAAATTTAGATGAGGAGAGACAACATAAGAATTGAGAAAGTAATGATGTATGTATGAGGTTGGACCATTTTGTCGCCTTGATTTGCTCGTGACAGATTAAATAGATAGATATCTTTATCTTTAAACGTAGTTGGTCATAAAGGCCGGGAACTACTCTTCCTTCATCGATATCAAAATGTCGGCACGTTAATCAACTTTTACAAAGTTATACGCGCAAGGGATCGTAATCGTTACCCTTCAATTTTAAAAATGAAAAGTCTATTATACTCTTTTTTAAAATTTAATGAATAGTAATATATTTAACAAGAATGAATTATAAAAGAAACTGGTACAACTCAGCTGGTGCACCTATATTCCATTAAGACTTCCCCTGTCAATTTATCACAAGTTTGATTATCAGTATTGCTAGATTTTCCATCCATTTTGTTTATATGTTTTTCTACCATTTACTTACATTTTTCATTGTTTCTTCAAGATTCAGTAACATTTTTTATTATTTCTCTCTGTTTTAATGTTCTTTTAATTTGCATTTCACAATCATATTTTATAAATATTTAACTTTATTTCATTTAACTCTCTTTGTTTCTTTATTTTTTCTATTTAATGATAAATTCATTTACTTACTATACTTAAAAAAATTATTCAATCTAAACAAAACTATATTATATCTAATTTGTCCCGTTTATGAGCACATAATTTAAAAAATTATAGTCTAAACATTGTCTTTACTATGTGAGTTTTAAAAACGTAATTTTCATTAGTCATTAATAATGAACTTTTAAATTAAATTTATAGTAAAAAATTCGCTACCTCTGACATATATTTCTGCGTCCGTCCGCAAGGTATGCGGTATGCCATATGTTATAATATTTTATTGGGTATAAAGACCTATTGGCTGTTAATTTCACATACAATTTGGATCGTTATTTGATTTTGAATCCAATTTTTATATTATTTTTATACATAAAAGTGTAATTGAATTTGGAACAATTAAATCTGAATTTTAATAGCAAAAGTAAAGTACTTTTATAAACAGTATGATACATACTGATGTTCATGGATGACAGACCCTCTTTATTTGACATACGAACTTGATCGTCTTGCATTTAGAACTGAATAATAATATCGTGATCAGATACCGCAATAATCAAGTAAGAGTGAATACTACTTGAATTGTATTGATTACAATCTATTGATCTTGATGAGATACATTTAATAACAATACATTTTATATCAAGTACAGAAGTAGAACTACAATATATTGTATCTTGACTATCGTGCACCCTAAAATCTTTCTTGTAATGCATGTATTATAATTTTCTTTTTGTACAAATACATAATGAAATATTCTAAGAAAGATAAATTTTCTCATTAAATATGAAAACTCCAATTGTTTCTAAATAAATATTCAGAGACAACGTAAAAATTCATGTACTCTCAATAAAAATTCACAGACAATATAGAAACCTATCGACCTTAAATAAAATTCCACATAAAATGTAATACCCACAGACTTTATATAAAACCTACAGACAGTACATAAAAATTCACAAACTCTAAATAAAAGAAAATGGAATTTGTATATCTAATGAAAAATCACTCCATCCCAAAACTTTGTAATACATAATTTTTATTAGTCATTTTAATTACTTCACATAATATGGATGCTAGTATGCTACATTAATCATGGTTACTATTGCAATCTCATTGTTATAGAAGTTGAAATGGAAGACATAATGATACAGATTAGCACGACTCTACAACATTAATCATTTTTCTTATAGCACTGGTTCAATTTCACTTTCCGCTTTGACGAGTAAATCAGGGGTAATTTCAAAAGATTCAGTTTCTACTACTTATTTTTACATATAAAGTTAATCCTCCATGCCATTCTTTTCTTTTAAGTGCACGTAGAGTTGGGTTAGTTTCCCAAAATGATCTATAATGGCTGAAACTTAGATGAGGAGGAAATTAATTTTTCCTCCGAGCATTTCAGAGAAATTGATCACCTGATTTTTAACGATAAATGCAACTTGATTTCATAATTTCCTTTGAACAATAAGAGTGAGGGGCTGATTGGAGTAGCATTCAAATGCCTGTTTGAATGTTACTCGGAAATTTTGTATTTGTTATGACATTTAAATGTCGAAGATCGAAATGTTTCTACCGTAGTAATATTTTTCTCTACCTATATAACAAACCTATAATATCCTATTAAATTACATTATACCAAACACAATTTTAACAATTCCAATCACTATTCAGACATTTAAATTGGGGCATTTAAGTCGCATGCCAATCCGCCCTAAAATAAAACGATTAAGTTTAAGAGTAACCGGGTGGAAGATAAGCGTCCACAAGTCGCAAGTTGCAACGCCAGCCGAAATGTAGGCAGCAATGGTGTGATAGTATTTTCAAACGTGTCTCCAATTTGCGAAACAAAACATCATAGTTTAGCTGAGCTGTTTTTTCCAGCGTGTCACGCGTGTCATTATTTTGAAAACCATGACCAAAAATGAAAATTAGAAATGTACTAATACTATGAATCTACGAACGATGATATTTGGGTAAAGAAAAAGACAAATGAAATGAAGTTGAGTTGAATAAAATCAAAAAAGAAACAACAGAAACACAAACACTGTACATAGAATACGAAACCAAAAAATTGGACTCCTTCATCTATCTCTCTTCCAAAATTACACAACTCACCGGATTGATTGAAAAAACCCTAAAGAAGAAGAAGATACATACAAACACTCTCCAACTCAAAAATCCAAATTGTGCACAACCATAATTCAGCATTGAGGTTTGTTGCATTTTCTTGATTTTCTCACCATATGTTAATCCCATCTTCTTCTTCTTCATTACAGTATCTGCAAATGTTGTTTCTTTCATAGTTATGCCATAATGCATGTACAATGGGCCACATATCTACCCTCATCTTGTTCAAAATTTCCCTTCTCCAACTCGTCCTGCTCATCAATTGTTTCACAAATCCAAACGATTTTAGAATCCTGGACAAATTTCGAACCGGTCTGGACAATCCAGAGCTCCTGAAATGGCCTTCAAGAGGTAACGATCCATGCGGTCCACCTGCTTGGTCTCATGTGTTCTGTTCAAATGGCAGAGTCACTCAAATTCAGGTACAGGGGCTTGGTTTGAAAGGCCCTTTGCCTCAGGATTTTAACCAATTGGATAGGCTTCAGAATCTAGGCCTTCAGAGGAATGGTTTTACTGGAAAGTTGCCATCTCTTAGTGGATTGTCTGATTTGCAGTATGCATACTTGGATTTTAACCAGTTTGATAGTATCCCAGCTGATATCTTTCATGGTTTAACTAGTGTTCGTACCTTAGCGTTGGATAAGAACCCGTTTAATCAGACTACTGGCTGGAGTATTCCGGCTGACTTGGCTGAGTCGGCTCAGTTGACGAATTTCTCGTGCTATGCTTGCAATGTGGTTGGTCCGGTGCCTGATTTCTTTGGCAGGATGCCGTCTCTTAGTTTGTTGAGGTTGTCGCGGAATAGGTTGACGGGTGGGATACCGGATAGTTTTCGGGACTCTATGTTGCAGGTGTTGTGGTTAAATGATCAGGATGGGGGCGGTATGAGTGGATCGATTGATGTGGTTGGGAGTATGGTTGGGTTGAATCAGTTGTGGCTACATGGGAATCAGTTCTCTGGGCCTATTCCGGATAGCATTGGGAATTTAACTTCGTTGAGGGATCTTGACCTGAATGGGAATCGCTTGGTGGGATTGATTCCACCCGGCTTGGCTGATTTGCCACTGGAAAAGTTGGATTTGAATAACAATATGTTTATGGGTCCTGTACCGAAGTTTAATGCTCAGAATGTCACGTTTCAGTCGAATTCGTTTTGCCAGTCGGATTCTGGTGAGGCTTGTTCTCCTCAAGTTACAGCTCTTTTGGAATTTCTTCGTGCTGTGAATTATCCGGAAAGGCTTGCTTCTGAATGGACTGGTAATGATCCATGTGGAGGGTCTTGGTGGGGGATCACTTGTAGTTCAGATAACCATGTTTCGGTCATAAACCTACAGAGGCTCGGGCTCAATGGCACACTCAGTCCATCCCTCGCTAATTTACTGTCACTTCGTGAAATTCACTTGCAAGGCAACAACTTACATGGTAGAATTCCTGCAAGTCTGACTCAGTTGGCATCTCTGAGAGTTTTGGATTTAACTGGAAACAATTTTCGGCCACCATTACCAAGTTTCGGTAATGGTGTGAGGGTAGTTGTTGATGATAATCTGAAGTTCTCAAGCAATGCGACGAATCAGGCACCTTCCCCAAGTGATGATGGTGATGATGATGTACCATCACGTGATGATCATCAGCCACCAGGGGTGGTGCATTCTCCGCCTAGAACAAGGTCTAATGAGCCACTCAACCAAAATTCATCAAATTCTAAAGTGTTGGTTGTTGTGGTGTCAGCTGGAAGTGCAATGGTTCTTGTTTTGGCCATTATATTGGCATTGTACTGCTTTAGGAAGAGAAAAACGACCAAGAAGCCTGCTGGAAGTGACGGAATCCATCCAAAATATATGACAGAGCATGGAAACATGTTTAACATTGCAGTTGATAATACCTCTGCCAAAGAGGCAAGGAGTCAAAATGTTTCCGAGAGTAGGGTTTTAAGTCAATTCAGTGGTTCCCAGTTGACTGATTCTGGAAATCTTATAATTTCCCTGCAAGTCCTTCGCAAGGTTACAAACAATTTTGCACCGGAGAACGTGCTTGGGCAAGGAGGGTTTGGAGTAGTTTATAAAGGTGTAAATCAAGATGGCACAAAACTAGCTGTGAAAAGAATGGAATCTGGGCCTATTAGTAACAAAATGATGGAAGAATTTCAATCAGAAATTGCCGTGTTATCAAGGGTCCGGCACCGCCATCTTGTGTCCCTTTTAGGTTACTCTGTCGAAGGAAATGAGAGACTATTGGTTTATGAATATATGTCTCAGGGAGCTTTGAGCCAACATTTATTTCGCTGGAAGAGTTTAAACTTGGACCCTCTGTCTTGGAAGAAACGACTTACTATTGCTCTTGATGTTGCAAGGGGAGTCGAATATCTTCATACTTTGGCACACCAAAGTTTTATACACCGTGATCTGAAATCAGCTAACATTTTACTGGATGATGATTTTCGGGCAAAGGTTTCAGATTTTGGATTGGTGAAATTGGCTCCTGATATGGATATCTCGGTAGCGACCAGATTGGCTGGTACTTTTGGTTACCTTGCACCTGAATATGCTGGTAAGAGATCCCCTATAAATTCTTTAACTATAAGGCAATTCCTTAAAGATGCTTATTATTTTTAATATTTCAAATATTAGTATGATA
Organism: Plantago elongata; assembly: GCA_036897095.1. Lineage (NCBI taxonomy): Eukaryota > Viridiplantae > Streptophyta > Magnoliopsida > Lamiales > Plantaginaceae > Plantago > Plantago elongata. The sequence continues at coordinate 4,281 of JAYMSP010005974.1, read as the reverse complement.
GGATTTAGGAAAATATATGGCAATTCTCAAGTGTGCTTCGTCGTTAATCTTATCTTTTTTTTCTTTGTTCTTTTTGAGAGAATTAGTGTGCTTCATCTATGACAAATACACCTCTTTTTGCCATTTCACTCTATTGAAATTGATCATTCATTCCTTCTGTTAATATTTGACGATTGTTATGGAATTTTATCATGTGCTGAATGTGCTTCTGTCTTGCTTTCATTGTCATGGATCAAAGAATCTTTTATTGACATGTTCTGGTGGTTTGAGCTTTCTGAATAGCGTCACAAATATCTTGGAAAATGTTGAAAGATGTGCAGATTAAAAGTACGATTTGAAGGGGTAACTGTAACTGTAAATGGACAATATCTCAAAACCATTGGTTGACACATGAAAGTGGGACTGCATTTAGGATTTCTGAGTGAAAATTAGAGAATAAAGAGTTCTGAGAATATAAGAAAACAGAATCGAATTGTAAATTTCTACGTTTTTTACTGAAACTTTTATCCATGCTTGTAAATGTAACGAATATCTTTATGTTATACACAGTCACTGGTAAAATTACCACGAAGGTCGACGTTTTCAGCTTCGGAGTGATCTTGATGGAACTCTTGACGGGATTAAATGCACTTGACGAACAACGCCCCGAGGAAAAAAGATACTTGGCTGAGTGGTTTTGGCAAATAAAATCTAAACAGGAGACGCTCATTGCTTCAATTGACCCTGCTCTCGAGGCAAAAGAAGACATTTACGAAAAAATTTATGTAATAGCAGAATTGGCAGGACACTGCACTGCACGTGACCCAAACCATCGCCCTGAAATGGCACATGTCGTTACTGTATTATCCCAGTTGATTGTCAAATGGAGACCTTGTGAAGAGATGGACGAGTATTCTTCCGCTGATGCAACATTACCCCTTCCCCAGATGTTGAAGGGCTGGAAAGAAGAACCAAATACTCAAGATTTTAGCGGCTCTAGCCAGGACACTGAAGGGAGTGTACCGAATAAGCCAGCAGGTTTTGCAGATTCGTTCACCTCTGCTGATGCTCGGTAAAAGGGAGGTACTTTTTGTTCTAAAGTTACATGCTAAGTTTTTGAATCTGTTGCGATGTGTTATGGTTATGGTTTTATGCACGTGAGAAGGAACAGTCATATTGAAATGTTGCAGGAGTGATGAAGAATACATCAATGTAGATATCTAATTACAGCAAAGAATCAAAAAACCATGTGTGCCTTACTTGAGAGTGAATCGTAGTGTATAATTATGATACTTAGATGGCAATGCTATGCCTGCATTGCCTTGCAGTTTTTCTGTTGCTTATGATGTTTGTATGAGGATGCAGATTAAATGACCAATTTTGTGCTGTGCATTACCATATTGTTGTGCAGTTGTACTCTTTTTCTCTGCTGATCTTATTTATGGATTGGGGACGGACAATGAGCCTGATTCGATATTGAAGGTACTAGTGTTTGCTTAGGCCTAGTTGGGTGGATACACAGGGTTCATGAGCCCATATATACTCTCTGAAGGATTAGTTTGAAAACTTCAACCATTTGAAAATTCAGTGTTGGTTGGTAATGTGCTCTTTTCACAATGAAAGAAGTTCAATAATTTAGAGGGCTTAGCATGACCTGAAAGAGTTGAGTTAAAGAGTTAAACAGTGATATTACATGACCTGTTTTGGCAATAATACTCGTATCATCATGTATTCATGTAATTATGGGTATGTTTAAAGTTGCATCACATGCTGTGGGTGCCCTGCATGTTCTGATTGGACTTGGACACTTCCATTGTATGTATGTATGCGGCAATTACGTGCAAGTAGTCACCTTCATCATTCACTGGTGTAGTGGAAAGAACTATTGATACGATTGGTAATGAAGAAATATAAATGGATATAAGATGCAAAAATCCAAGAATAACAAACAAGAGAAAAAATAAATAAAACGGATAGTATAGATTTAGACATAACAAACCCAAAAAAGTTAAAAAGGGTAAGGAAGAAAAAATAAAGAGACAAAAAAATGTAAACCCACAACCAAGTGGTTAGAAGTATATCCTAATTCCAACTAAGCTCTTAGTTATGTCAATCTTATTCACGCAACCTAAATCATTAATATATGTGCCGCCGCCCCTGCTGCAACAATCCAACTGATCGGACGGTTTAGGATAGAATTCTACTCCTTCAGTTTCTTCCTGAAATAATTTTATTTTACCCACTTTAAAAAAGAATACGTGGTACCACACTTGTATGTGATTAAAAATGAGTTTGATATATTAATTCGGTGAAAAAATATACATACGCTCGACGATGTGTGGTTAAAAATGTGATTGGTGAATGTGAAGAGGCAGAAAAAATAAGTCTATATAAACTAATCCAATAGAAGTACTAAACATTAAGGAATTATAATCTAATTATACTTCAAATACTCCCCTCACTCGAAACTAGAGGTTGATGACGTTGAGAATATCCTGAAAAGCGTCAAACGATATTTGTGGAAGTACTTTGTTGAAAAATCGACTCATATGTGGAACTAATAGTTTTCATCCACGACGTTCTACATTTATGTTGTACGATAGTGAACGAGGAAAAAGGTATGAACGGACAATGGGCGATACCAAGAGGTAGTTTGTTATGGGCAAGAAGGACCCAAATATGATACCCAACTCCAGTGAGGTGCTCGAGTCTGCAAGAGTCGAGTGGAAGAAAATGAGAATACAACGGAAGAAGAACGAACTCAAGCACCCCTAGCAGACATAGAGAGACACCCAAAAATAAGTGGAGGGGATATACGACCACACAGAGGTGGACAAAGAAGGATCAACAAGTGATCACATAGAGATAGTCCAGAGTAGGCAAAAAGGGGTCAACAAGTGACCACAACAATCCAGGATTTAGCGGAGCAATAGCTTCGGATAGCTAGCTCGAACGGTTGGTGATGGAACACAAAACTCGCGAACTCTAACCACAAAGAAGTTTCAGACTAGGAAGCTGAGTAGGATGGCCTCGTGGCACGTCAGAGTGACATGGGGATAAAGAGAATCCTTTAGATCAGGACGTGCGACTCCAATAGCTTAATATGATCTCGGAGCGGAGACAGTCGCTCGAGGAAGGCGATGACGCATGGAGAAAATGCAGCAGGAGAGTTGCGGGAGAAGAAAATGACTCAACCACATACAAAGAAGAGAAATATGATGCGTAATCAAAAGAGGAAGACCTGGCTGGAGGAATTTACCTTGGATAATGGGCAATGGACGATCGCAAGCTGGAGGCGATTACGAATTGTAGAGTGTGATCGCAAGGAGGAAAGCGATCACGTGACACATACGACAGCAAAAAAACTCGATGATGATCAATCGATGACAAAAGATCGATGATCGCAACTTGGCTGGAGAAGATCGAGAATGAACAGTTGTTCGATTTTGCAGGCCGTGAGGTCGGAAGAGAAGAGGATAGAAGAAAGTTCAACAGATTGAATAAAACTGTTCGAACACGGGAGGAGATCGACAACAATGGGCAGTTCGATTAAAGGAGAAGTTTGACATGTTGAAAAACTGTTCGAACACGGAAGGAGATCGACAATAGTGGACAATTCGATTAAAGGAGAAGTTCGACATGTTGAAAAATTGTTCGAACACAGGAGGGGATCAACAACAATGGGTTGTTCAATCAGAGAAGAAAATCAATTCAGCAGCCTCTGCTACATCTCCACCACCACATCTCCTTGACTACATCTCCACCACCACACCTGATCCAGCAGCCTCCTCCGTCCCCCATTCCCGCTGCTGGATCACAGTTCCAGCAGCCTTCTTCAATTCCGGCTGTTGGATCCCCGATCCAGCAGCCCTCACATCCCGTTGTTGGATCCCCCTCGATCCAGCAGCCCCTGTCTTCCGAGGGTGCGGTTGTCCCATCCCCATAGCCCGCACCCGGCTCTCCTCCAGCAGCCCCCATTCTCCACCCTCCCTCAAATCGACATCGCACACCAAATCCCAATGTTTTCGGTTCCGATTATGTCAACCTCACCCAAACAGCAACGGCTATTTCTCCTCGTCCTCGAAATCATGTTAGTGCTTTACATGACCCAAATTGGAATGTTGCCATGCTTGACGAATTTAATGATCTTATTTTTTATTAATTAACATGAAATATAGCATTACAATTGTTGAACAAGACGAATTTATCAATCGATTCTAGATGCAATCACCACCAATCTCTATTCAGAGAATATAATCACCCATTTCGGAGAATCGAACCCGTGACCTCATGGTTACGGGG